>JAJLYB010000011.1:51513-80269 GCA_030674245.1 Jamesozyma piceae
AAAGACAAGTAATAATTACTCAATCTGAATACCGAATAACAATTGATTGTCGATCCGAACTATCCGCGCTTCCACTCTGAATTATAGTTAGATATTATATACTTAGTTAGTCATATACATATTAATTATAATAACCCATCTGACCCTCTGTTTCCCATTCTGAATAAATTGTATTAGTCTAGTTGACGATACAACAGAATACAAGAAAACTTGGGCGTGTGGCGTAGTTGGTAGCGCGCTCCCTTAGCATGGGAGAGGTCTTGGGTTCGATTCCCAACTCGTCCATTATTTTTATTTAAGTTTCTAAGTATAACGTTCAATGCTAAAGATGAGTTTGGTTTCTTTTCAAAGTTACAACAATACGTACAACATATATCACCAGCTAAAGCCCTCAATAGTTCTGTAATACAGAGCCGTTTTATTATTTTTATTTTTGTATATTTATTCAGGCAAAAGAATGTTTGTAAGTAGACGTTTTCCTAGTAAGTTTATAACGTTCTTTCCACGTAGATGTATGAACAATAACTCTAACCAAAGATTTATACCGTCAACCTCACATTTACCAACTATATATGCACTCGCTACACCATTAGGTAAAAAATCTGCTATTGCTGTGATCAGAATTTCTGGTTCAAATTCTAAATATATATATCAGAAGTTAACAAGAAATAATAAAATTCCTGCACCAAGAAAGGCGCTATTAAGAAACTTATACGAGCCAGAGATGAGTGATGGAAGTATTTCCAGGAGTATTTTATTAGATTCTTCTTTAGTAACATTTTTTCCTGGACCCAATAGTTTTACTGGAGAGGATACTTTGGAGCTATATACCCACGGTGGTAAAGCTATCATCGAAGTAATTTTAAAGAGTATTGGAAAATTAAATAATAGAGAAGAAGGAATCTCAATTAGATATGCTGAAGCAGGTGATTTTTCTAGACGTGCCTTTCAAAATAATAAATTTGATTTAACTGAAATTGAAGGAATTAGAGATATTATTGATGCTGAGACAGAATCGCAAAGACGCAGTGTTCTATCTAGTTTTAATGGAGAAAATCTAGTACGATTCGAAAAATGGAGGAACCAGTTAATTAATAATATGGCTCAATTAACTGCTATACTTGATTTTGGTGACGATAATGAATTAGACAGTGATAATTTAAAAATATATGGAAATGTTGAGTCAAGCATAAATATTTTGAAAAGAGAAATCGAAAGATTCATTAAAATGGTTGAAAGATCAAATATCTTACAGGATGGTATCAAACTAGTGTTATTAGGGGAGCCAAATGTAGGTAAATCATCATTATTAAATAGCTTGACTAATGATGACATTTCTATTGTCAGTGAAATACCGGGAACTACCAGAGATTCTATCGATACTGTGATGGATATCGATGGTTTCAAGGTAATACTTTGTGATACAGCTGGTATTAGAGATAACACTACTGATAAGATTGAATTATTAGGAATTGAAAAGGCCAAATTGAAAAGTGAAAGAAGCGATATCTGCTTATTGATTGTTGACGCTACGACCGCGGTAACACCAAAAGGAAATAATAATAGTGAGTTATTAATTAACCCAAATTTGAAAGAATTAGTTAAAAGTTCCAAATATAAGAATAAACAAATAATAATTGTACTAAATAAAATTGATTTGGTTAATAGTGCAATCCTAACTAAGATTAGAAATAAACTAAAGACAGAAATAGCTGATGAGTATCCAATAATATCCATATCGTGTAAAAATGAAACAGGTATTGATACTTTATTAAGTGAATTAATTGGTGGGTTTAAAAAATTAAGCTTACTTGATGATCAAAATGACGCAATAACTGTAAGTCAAAGAGTTCAAGAAATACTAAATAATGATGTACTCTATGGAATCAACGAATTCCTAAAGTCTCGCGAACTTGGTAATGATATCGTTATGGCCACTGAGAACTTACAATATTCTATTAATGGAATTGGTAAAATAACAGGTAATTATGTTGGCGTGGAAGAAATATTAGGTGTTGTATTTACAAATTTCTGTGTTGGTAAATAATGAGTCTATGTGTATATCTATATAAATTATTCAAAATACTATCCATATTATACATAAAACAATCGACAGACCTATTATGGCAGTTATTATTGCAGCACCTGCCCTTGAACCATCTGTAATATGTAATGGACTTAAATTTGTTGGAGTTGTGATTGTACCTGCTGCACCATTACCTTGTGAGGAACCACCATCTGAATGAGTATATGGCGCCGGCCTCTTCAATGCCAACGTACCTACTAAAGTATCTAGTGCAGACATTTGTTCACCTAAACCATACTTCCCATCCCAGCCCTTTACAAACCAATCTAAACCACAGGTATGGCCATCAGTACCACCAGAGCAGGATTGTGCGGCTGCGTATGCAGATGTATTTAGCCAAGTCATTATCTGCTCTTGTGTGGTGGGTGCTAATTGTGCAGTTAATGTAAGGAAACGAGCTAAATAGGCTTTGAATGATCTTTGATCTGTATCACAACTATCAGATGGCTGACAAGCTGGTTCATACATTATACTATTGTTGAAAAATACATCTGCTGAAGATACTAGACCTTGCGTCCTGTTTAACCATTTTTCTGATTTAGTGAAGTTATATAGATACGCTGCACCTGATAACACTAAGCCTTGATTATAACTCCATTGCAATTCTGTGATATTTGAACAGTTCGTATCAATACTTGCACCATCATAAACAAAATAGTTCTCACCTTCAGTAACAAACTCAACGCCGATCAACCAATCATAAACCTTTTCCGCCCAATCGACGTAACTTTGATTACCAGTAAACCTAGCTAATCTTGCGGCTATATGAAACAACGCACCGTTTGAGACAGAATTTTTATAATCATATCCTGAATTCCATACAAAAATCTGCCATCTCAAACCACCATTACAACCTGTCATGTCCCATCTCAAAGCCATTGTATTGAAAACAGCTTGTGCTAAATAAAGCCATTGAGGTTTATCTGCTGGAGGGTTTGTAAAATTTCTTTCTGCTGCCTGCATGACAGCAATCCCCCAAAATGCTTGATCATCGTTACCTTCTGTAGTTGATTGATTTAATGGAATATAATCATCATTTGAACCAGTTTGTGAAAGCAGTGCGCTCATTATCACACTATCGTATGTATGATTCTGCATGTAAAATGAATAATCCAACATGGTACCCCATGCTCCACCAGCTTCCCACCAATAGTATGGAGCAGAGAACAAACCCACCGCTTGACCATAGTTGCTTCCTGTGTAGTAATCCATCAGACCCACTGCCACTAGCGATGTTGCTTTTTGAAGTGATGTGTAATTGTTAAGATTAAGATACACACATTGTGCAGCGAGTGTATAACACGAGAGTATTAGTAAAACAATATTTATCTTCATTACAAACGCTATGTTGTTTAAATTTAGGTGTTTGTGTTCGTTGGTCCCATAACCATAATTTGTTTCGTAACTAATCAAGACTGCTACTGTTATTGATTATATATATATATAACCTCACGACGAATAGAAAATATAACAACCACATCTAAAAATAAAGTACGTAATCATATTTTAAACGTCCAAGTTGATCGAATTGCAAACAAGCAAGCTAAGAAGCAGCAACAGAATATTCGTGTTCCACTCTGATTCTCTTGAAGCCTCTGTTAGAGTCTGCCCCCTATCAGTGGACTGCATCTCTAATAGCTAATTTCCGATACTGGATATAGCTCATTGAGGGACATTTGTTCTCATTGTCAATCACCATCCCCATGAGCCGTCTACAAATTAATAAATCCTCAGAAATCCTTCAATCCAAAATTTCATCAAAATTTCCACTTTTCGGAATTCGACACTGCGCCAATATTTCACACAAGGATCTGTTACTTATTTAGGAAAAGACAACGATTAAGAAATAAATTAATAAATAATAACGCTAAATATCTATATAACAAACAACAAAATAAAATAAAAGTAACTAATGGGGTTGGGTTGATTGCTTTTCATGTAGGGCTAAATTAGAAACCCAGCGATTTCAGAATGTTTAGCTTGACTTGCCTTTCGAACTCTTGTCTATTATCTCTCCATAGTATGCATGCATCTATATTAGCACCACTCTCAATGTTTGGTTCACTCAACATACTCATTACACTTAGTAAAATCTTCTCGACACTTTGTACAGGAGACCACCTTTCTTCTGCTAACTCGTACATGTTGGGGTCATCACCAGGTGAATGTAAAATCGATATACAGACCTCACCGTTAGGGTATATATTTGGATGTAAAAGACTTGGTTTAAACGTTAGCTTTGGTGGCGACAAAGGGTAATCCTTTGGAAATTTTAATTGCGCATTAAACACACCGCCCTCATATGGTGTATCTGGTGGGCCTTGAATAAGACAGTCCCAAAGAAATATATTATCTTCATTTTCAGGCCCAGCTACTATGCCTGGTGGCGAATCCTTTATCAATTGTTGCAGCTCCTTTAATAACCGCTTCTGTGCAGTCTTACTCATGTTTATGCTTTCCTCTAGGATATTTGCCTGGTTGCTTGCTGACTGTAAAGGATAACAAGTTGCATTATTGTACTAACTTCTCTTGTATAGATAGATAGATAGAGTCACAAGTTTCCAATTGACAGCGACAAAATCCTAAACAAATTGGTGTTACCCGGATATCCTCACTTAATAAACATTTAACCGTTATATATCTATGCACCAAGGTATCAGGACGATTATTTAATGTGTCACTGGTTACTGATACCACTATATGCGTCAGAGGCCAATGATATGCTCATTGGACTCTTGCATGTTTCCAATTAGTAATATGATGAATAATCCAACTTATACTGACTACTACCCGTTATGCGTTTTCTCTCGAACGTGACAAATAAAACAAACAGAACCCGATAAATTGTTTTTAATTTTATACAACCAAGCAGGGTCCTAGTTCAATGTCATTCAGTACACACCAAATTCAACGAGATTAGACTGTTAATTATAAAGAAGAAGAAGCGTTTGTGCTAATATATACATCACGTTTTATCGCCCTCGAAGAAATAACAATATATATATATATATATAAGAGTGTTAGGATACTCACGCTTCTTTACTAATATAGATTCAACCATGATCATCTATAATGGTGGCAAATATGCATGTGCGTCATGTATTAGAGGACATAGATCTTCAACATGCAGACACACAAAGAGGATGCTAGTAAAAGTAAGAACCAGAGGCAGACCATCTCCTATCGATATTAGAGATGTTATTATGGTGGATAGAGATTCTCAAGTTAAAAATAAAGCATTACAAGATAGCTTCGATAGTCACAGTAAAGAAAAGGTCAAAGCAAAAGTGAAAGATAAAAGTTCATGTTGTGGTGATGATAAATTTCCAGAATTGGCTGACGCTACTACCTCAGACTCTGACAACGACCCTGTCAAGAGCAATTGTGATAAGATGAGAGATGCTGCACAACCAATTTTATTCGTACGAGCGAAACAAACCAAAAAAGCTATGCTAGTAGATGGCAAGTTAAATATAATAATTGACCATAACAACAATAACAGTACAACGACCAGTGCTAATACGCCCAATACTCCAAATAGTAATGATAGACATATCGATAGTGAGTTGCTGAATATGGATGAAAATCAATTAAATTCAGTAACATATATGTCAGAAAAAGAATTCCTAAAAACGCATGCTGACACAGATCCTGCAACCATACCTGGAAATTCTAAAAATACCTTTACCACCGATAATACCATTAATTTAAAAAATATAAACAATAAAAATACAACTGATTCATTATTTGAACCAGTGACAAAGAGAAGATGCTGTGATCCAAACCATATCGAAAAAATTCCAACTGAGGATAATCTATTTGGTAGTATAATAACTAACACCCAGTTATTAAGTCATCACTCCCCTACCTCAAGTATTGGAACAAATACAAATTCAGACAATACCGCAACAAGTGTAGATTTTTTTAATGATATACTAGATCCTAAGAACTCTACTGTCGATATTTTCACTCATAAAGGTATATATTTCAGTGCAGATTGTTCATGTGACGATTCTAACTGTCAATGTCTCAACTGTTTGATACATAGAAATGAAGATGAACTAACAAGCTACATCCAAAATAGCGGTGTTCCATTAACAACTATGAAGGATAAGGACTGCCTGAATTTAAAAAACGGCGAAATAAATAATGAAGTACATGACGACGACGATGACGATGATGATAAACCGACAAGCTGTTCAGGTCCAGGATGCAGTTGTAGTTTTACGGAATGCAGCTGTGTAGAGTGCTTTGTTCACCCAACAGAAATAATACCGTTCGAAAGATTTTATTTCCATGGTATTTTAAATATTAAACTAAGAAAAAAGACATTAATTAAATTTAAAGGTAAATTAATTCCATCTGAATACTGGTGGAACCTTCTAAAAGTAAGAGTCCACGAAATACCCGAGCATCAACTTGACACAATTGATATAAAAAGTTGTTTTGATAGACTATTATCAACTTATCACGGACAGTTAATAGATGCTGATGCAGAAGGATTTCCTTACACCGATTTAGAAGGCTTTTATGTTCTTTGAAAATGTTGTCTTTTTTCATGAGTTTTTTGTAATTATTTTTTTATGACTTAATGATCTGTATATACTTACTATATATATTTTTAAATATTAATATTTTAATACTTTAAATATTACTTCTCAGAGAGTCTTTCTAAAATATACTCTGCTTCACGCTTACCACTCTCCCATGCACCATAGGCACATCCAGCACCATCCATAATTGTATGTTCACCAGCAAATCTAACCTTTGATGATTGTCCATTTGTCATAGCAAGAATCATATCGGTAGGGTCGTCACCAGGATGACATGCAGTGTAAGCACCAAGGGAATATGGCTCACGAGTCCAATTCGTAGTAATGATATTTCTTAGTATTGGTGTATCATGAAGTTCATCGCTAGAGTTATGGTAATCATTTTTCATACCGTTAATTACAACGTTTGTTCCTAAATTTTTCATAAATGAGTCTAATACAGGCTGGAAAAATTTAAAGACTTTTTCTTTGTCGTCTTGAATAGATTCAATATAATTTGTTAATGGTTCTTGCATTAACATAACTAAACTTGCTACTCCCGTAGTCTTTGGTAAATTAACAAAGCATAATGGGTGCTTCCAACAAGATTCTTCATTATTCTTTTCATCTTCTTCGAGTTCATTTATAGATTCAATCAATTCTTGTAAAGAATTTGCAGTGCGAACTTTATCAACAAAGGTGGGGTCTGATTCAGCTAGAGTACAGACTTTTGAACTTTCCATTGACCAACAGCACTCCTCAAACTCAAAAATTACTTTACCTAATGCTCCAAAATGAACCGTCTTGAATGCATCTTGAATATGTTTGTTTAATGGTGGGCTAAATTCAATTCTACCCTTTTCATCTTGTGCATCTATATCAGTTGATAATCGAAGAACGCTCTGTGGAATAGTGACAATACAGTAATCACTAATAAATTCCTCATTATCATTTGTCTGAACACTAATTTTATTGTCCTGAATAGTTTTAATGGCCTTAACTTCAGTATTTAGTTGAATCAAGTCTACAGGGAAAGTATTTGCAATTCTATTGACAATTGAATCATAATTCAAGGCCATAGCATTTCTACCTTGGTGTCCAAAATATGCATCCTTAGCACTTAGTAACTTCCAGTCTATCCCATGCCACAATTCTAGATATCTACACAATTGAGCAGAATATCTAATTTGATGATCTGTTAAGAATTTCCTTTTTTCAAATAGGTATTTCATTACGAGCTCAAAGAATGAGCAATCCTTTGTGCCTAGTTTTTGGTAAAATTCAATATCTGCGAATTTTGAAACTTCGCTATCAATGATTTCTAATCCCATTTCTGGATTGTGATCAATTCTTCCACGTTCCTTGTCTAAAATGATAAAAAAATCATCATCGAACACATATTTACCATCATTTTCACACTCTTCAAAGAATAACCCATTGGTCAACGTATCGTGGTGCCAACTTGCACCTAGATCATACTTCCTAATTCCGTCAAAACCAGTAACAGTTTGAAGCCTACCACCTATTCTATTTCTAGATTCAAAAACCTTGATGTTTTTAATACCATCCTTATATAAGGTTGAGGCAGCTTTGAGTCCTGAAATACCAGCACCAACTATGATAACACTCATAATTCTTCAACAAATTTATTTATCGATTTATCCTCGCTTTTCTCTTTTTAGCAATTCAATAGAATACAGTGATTAGCTTGCCGTAACTTTTTCCTCGAAATTTTTTGTATATATATTTTCAAATTTCAATTGCCTTTATAATGAAGAAAACGAGAGTCATCCATCCTCCTTGTTAAAAAAATTTAAGTATAGCATATGAAAATTTAAAAAAAAAAATTGAAATATTTATTCTAAAAATTTGTAAAGGTTATTTTTTAAATAAAATTTTGGTCAAACCATTGTAAGTTTCCAAACAAATCATCATCGAATATGTCTGATGGGGTTGTAGAACTGAAAGCGTTCTGCTGAAGTAATTCAGGAAGTACATTTGGATAACCTAACATTTGTTCAACTTCTGGGCCTCTTTCCCCATCTTCTTTCGCTACAACTGTTTCACCTGCCTCATCGTCGTCTGATTCATTGACCTTCCTAAACTGTTCAAACTTATTGTCATTGGCGCTATTATCTCCAGTTCCAACTCCTACGATATCATTTAACATTTGCGCTGAGTTTACTAACCTTAGACACATCAGATGATTTAACATTTTTAGACACCAGACGCATTGCGGAAGCATTGTTGGTGGGTTATTAGGTCTTGGTGCTGAGTATTGTAAATAGTTCCATATTGCCATTGCCTTTGATAGGTGAGTCTCACATTGTTGGGTTCCTAGACCAGCATGGAGTAAAGTCAGGATGATTATACTGGTTGTGAATAATTGGGAGAGATTAAGCCACCAAGGGATGAAAAGTTGTCTATGATCCATGAGAGATTGCAATGCTATTAGAGAAAATTCACATGTTGATAAGATTGAAGCCAAATCTATATTTGTATCCAAAGATATTTGGGAGTCATTATATTTTGGTGCATTGATTAACGCAAAGAGGGATTTGGTTTCAAATGTCAAACGAATATCGAGATAGGTTAATAATGGCTGGTATCGGTATGATTTACCCCACATATTGATTAATTGTTCATTTTCTTGTACTTCTCCTGTTTTCTTAAAATATTTAAGCAGCCAAGAATCTAAATGTTCCCTAAACGAATGGCATTCTATGATAGTTAATTCTTGTGCAGTTGGTTTTTGATATTCCATGATTAACAATGATAACTCATACATCTTGACTGTTTCTTCATTGAACCAGCTACAATTATTCAAATTTTCCTCAATATCCCCACTATTATATATATCTAATGGTGTTTTCATATTTTCAATTGGTAAATCCAATTGATGATGCCTGCCCATTTGAAAACTGATTAATTTATCCATAATAAAACAGATCCAAAAGCAATGCCATGTTTTAATTTCATCATTGTTCGAATGGCTTGTAGGTAATCGATTAAGGTTCAAGGACATACCTTTACACATAACTATTGCTTTGCTCAGTGCATTCCAACATGCAATTTGTCTATAGCATGATCGTAAGTAAAATGTAATGAGCAACCATGATTGAATCAATTCAAATGATTCCCATTCAAAGGTTAATTTTGATATTATTGTAAAAGAGTAATTAAACAGTGTTTCCTCTATCTTATTACTGGAATGCTGGTTTCCGAAAAGAAAAATATTTTCTTGTAAAGTAAATGTTTTATTTTGTTTTGATTTCCAGTTTTGCTGTTCGAGCTCTCCATCATTAAACCGTAAGGATACTACTATAATGAGGTATAATATCGATATAAATAGTTTTGTTGATTTGTTATTTGATTTACCTTGTTGTAAA
The DNA here is from genome assembly GCA_030674245.1 of Jamesozyma piceae. Lineage (NCBI taxonomy): Eukaryota > Fungi > Ascomycota > Saccharomycetes > Saccharomycetales > Saccharomycetaceae > Jamesozyma > Jamesozyma piceae. Next base: position 61,521 of record JAJLYB010000011.1, read on the forward strand.
AACCCGTTATTATATTGCTGCCAGAACATTGATTCATGGATTATAGGTAAAGGTTTGTTGATTTCATCAAAGAAATATATTAGTATTTTATTAATGATTGAAATATGCATAGGGTTATCGAAATCGAAAAATATTGCATACTTATTGCGAGTATGGCTATTACTAGCATGACTATCCATTGATAATCTTAAGAAATGGCCTCCAGCCATATTCCAACCATAATTCTGTATTCTTGGTTGAACTAAGTTATTGGAGATGATTATATCATTTGGTAGTGAAGATAATAGCGAGTGCCCAAGGTGGTATGGTAACACATTTTGGTATCTTCTATGAAATCTGTATTTGTCCCTAGAGAAACTAAACCAGGGAGAGATATTTTCGACAGTCTTGTTATAATTTGTATACCTTTTATTAAAAGTTTGGGTAAGCGAGTGCTGTATAATTGTATTATTGTTAGATTGTGCCGTATTGTGTATATTTGCTTTTCTTTTGTTGCTATTTTTTGAACTTAGTTGTAATAACAAATTCGCAGTTTGATCCTCTAAGTAAACACTTTTATCGTCTGTGATATCACACTCATCTATATCAATTTTTGATAATTTTTTGTACTTACCTCTCTTTTGTTTCACATTGGTAAAGTCATACTGGCAAGGAATGGAGTGTTTCACACAGTTTGAGCATGGCTGCAACCCATTGCATTTTACTTTCCTTTTCTTACAAATCTCACAAGCCTTATGGACTCTTATCCTTGGTTTATCTTTAGTATTTGTAGTTGCAATATTAATAATATTAATATCTGGAGAATCAGGGTTATATGTTGAAATGGTATTTTTATTGGTATTCATTATAAAAGTATTTTTGCGTATCTACCATCTTTAACATTAACTGTCTTGAGGTAATTTATAGATTGGTTATTGTCTACTAATACACGGTTGGATATAATTGATGTATGTAGGAATACGGTAGATGCTGTTCTTTATAATAAATAATATACCTATCTATACATTTTCAGAATTGATATAAAATTTCAATGCAAAAATTCTGGCTGGGTAACGCAGTGCAGTAACTCAGAGTAAGAAAACGGAACATCAATAAAATTACATAATAACTATACAGTTATATATACTAATGAAATCAGGCTAAGTTAATAGCAACCATGAATACAGTAATCCAAAGCAAAAATTGCATGATATTTAAAGATCTTAGCTTAATACCGGAATTTTTCTTAGATACGGTTTCATCCTTATAATCAGTATATGGATTTAGACCTTGGTAGTACCCACAGAAATACACATCGGCAATAATGAATTCTGGACCTTCTGCATAATTGACCATTGTTTGACCATAACTATTATTGCCACAGTATAGGATGTGGTCTGTTAAATTACTAAATTGCACCATGTCCATGTAGGGCCATGAGTGTGTACTGTTATGCGAATAACCCTCTTGGTAACCACATTGATAGACTGCCAGCTTTGTACTGTTGCTTAGGTTTATACTGGAACTATCACCACATTGGACAAAACCAGATGTAGTGTTAATGTTCATAGATGAGTTCACCCCTTCTGGGGTAGGAAGATAAAATCTTGGACCGTTAGTAGAAGACATTATCGTTGTTTTTAATAAAATATTGGTTTGGTTTCATTAATGGATTCAAGAGAGAAAACTACATACAGACAAAAGAGTATGTTCATACAGAGCAATACTTTTAAATAAATAAGTTCTTCATATAATTGTCAAAAATTACTTGCCTGGTTGGGTCTAATTTTTTTTTTAACTTATTGATAATAGATTGACTGGAAGTCAGACTGATTTCAGGCACAAACAGGTTCTGCCGTTCATTGAGTTCTCGAGAGATTCCCGGCATTCCGGGCTCCTTCTTGGTTGAGCAGTCTGAAAGATGTTTTTTTTGCCCGAGAGAGATAACATTCAAAATTGTTGCGGTGTGTTGTAGGGATAAATGGATCGTGGGAATTGTGAGGAGGAGGATGACGTTGCTGATGTAAGTTGATGATTATGGTTGGGTACAAGAGTATCTATAATTAAGTGAATACAACCGGTTAAAGCTACCTTTTATGGATTAAAACAGTCATGAATTTAATCAGAATGGGTTACTTAGTTAGGGATACAGTAATTGCAAAATGAAGTCACTGGTTGTTTCTAATTATGAGATGTCAGATAGGATAAGCTTAAACTTTTACAGCATGAACAGAACAAGCAACTGAAGAAACAGGGACAGCAGGTTTTATATTCTACCTGGTATAATAATCTCGCTCATATATGAGAATATATATAACAGTGTACGGTCTAGAAAGTATAGTTGGATAGTTGTCAGTATCGATCTACACATTTGATGTGCCCTTATACATGATAGACAATATGCAAGCGCTTAATGGCTAATGAATCACATACGTTTCCAATTTTCTATGTCGTTTTGTCAGTGTGGACCAACCTGGTTAAAATAAACGGCGTTCCGGATGTCGTACACTTTATCAGGAAAACATGAGGGCGGAGCAAGGCCGGTAATGCAGTTGTCTGGGCGGGGGAGGGGGAAGCAACTGGAAGTCATTAGAGAAGCAGGGGGAGAAGGAGTCAACACTTCGGCAGAGAAATGGACAGAGGGGTTATTGTCCTGTAATGCAGACGATAAGTTAAGTGGTGAACCCACGGGTCCACGAGGAGGGTATACACACCCCTTCTCTTTCCTCCCTGCACACTGCCCTCTGATATTCCCAGTGAGTCTGTCTGCTCTGTGGGCTCATCCCGCCAATATCACGCCTATCTGTCGGTCCATGCAGCAATTCTTACATGATAAAAAATCACAACAACAACAAAATAAACAAAAACAAAAACCGGAAAAAACGGGAAAATTTTTCACTGACAAACAATAGTAGAAAAACTAAGGTTCTGATTAACACATCAAGTCAAAGAATCCGGTTATTGACAGAATCTTGGAAACTGGTAGCAAACACAAGAAAAAAAAACTTTTTTAAGTTCAAGAAAGTTCAAACCATTATTATTCGATATATTTATTAGTCAAACTATTATTTATCGAGTTTTACATTCAAATTTTTTCATTTATTACACGATATCGCATATGCAAACCATATTACACACTCTTTCTTTTTTACGAATTTAGAAACGACGAAACAATTTTCATCTCAAATAAATCGTACTGTTTTATTTGCATTTTCTTCATCTCCTTCATCACATAGAAAAGAAACCAACGAAGGAAAAAATCACTATCTAATTTCAATATCATTCATTTTGAAATGACTGAGAATAGTAGTGCTATTAATACCATTAAAACTGATTCCACTGCATCTATACCATTACAACAAACCATAAACACCATGCCAATCAATTCTGCACAGTATATCAATAACAACAATATGAAAAATATAATTTCACAACAAGCACAACCACAATCTCAACAGTATGGTAACCAGACTCAAGTCATTCATCAGTATGTAACTCCAGAACAATGGCAGTACCAGCAGTATCCAGGCCCTCAGTATACTTCTAATACCCCCGTTAACGGAATGTCACAATCTTATTATACAAATGAGCATGATCCTCAGCAACCACTATCATATGATGATAAACATATCACCAATAGCAATGCAAACACTATTATAGCTAGTGATACCAGGCTTTCACAGCAGCAACAGCAACAGCAACAGCCATTACAAAATAACATGACTTATTATTATTACTCAAATCCAAATCAAGTACAAGTTCAAGTTCCAGTACCCATGCAAATGCAAGTGCCGTTACCGCAACAACAGCAACAACAAAATATGAGTTACCAAACATACCAAGCCCCTTATTACTACTACCCATCAACCTATGATGATACGATATCAAATAAGCAAGGTAATGTAGGAGGAGGAGCAGCAATCAACAATATTAACAACTCTAATTATCAGAGCTATCCAACGTATCAAAACCAAAGGGTCCCAGGTTTATCCCAAACTCCACCTTTACCTAGTAACGTAACACAAAACCCAAATTATCTAACTATTACAAAACAAGAAAATATAGATTCAAAACCTAATTCAGTACTCTCAACTCCATACACACCACTAGTATCATCAAATACTAACACAAACAATATAAACACATCTACGAATACAACCGTGGTATCAACAACCAACAACAACAACAATAATAATATCATATCAAATCCAATAAACATGCCTGTGGAAGCAACAAAGTTTACTGGTTCATTACCATTATCATCTTCTTCATCTTCTACAAATTCAAATTCAACTTCGACGAAAGTTGGTCCATCTTCATATACATATCCTGGGTTCCAGACCCAATCACAAAACCAACTACAACAACCGATACCGCAAACTGGATCTGCAACTGCTTTGTCCGCTTCTTCATTGTCTCCATCCAAACAGCATCCACAACCACAGATTCTAATCCGCCCTCTTTCAACGACTCCACCGCCACCATTATCCATACCATCTGCAAATGCAGCTGCAACTGCGCCTGCGCCTACGACTACGACTACAAGCACAAATAAAAACACAACTACATTTGTCCAAGCATACAAACCAACCAGCAACGGGATGAAAAAGATTAAAAAACAAGGTAAGAAGACTAGGTTTAGCAAAAAACAATGGGATATCAACCAGCAAAACATGGGGATCATTCAATCTTACGAACTCATAACATCACCCCCACTAGGTAATTCGTTCTCCCATAGTAACAGCAGCCTGGATAATGGCGACGGTGATAAGAGTAACTCTACTAATGGTGGTAATCACACTGCCTATCCTCGTGTGACCACCACTATGTGGGAAGACGAAGATACATTATGCTATCAAGTGAAGGCTAATGGTGTCTCTGTCGTGAGAAGAGCAGATAATGACATGATTAACGGGACTAAGTTATTGAACGTTACAAAAATGACTAGAGGTAGAAGAGATGGGATTCTTAAGTCAGAACCGATTAGACATGTAGTCAAAATCGGATCGATGCATCTCAAAGGTGTTTGGATCCCATTTGAAAGAGCAAGGATAATGGCTGAGAGGGAAAAGATTCTCGATAGCTTGTATCCTCTGTTTGTGAGAGACATAGAGGGTGTATTGAAGGATTCTGTGGATGATAAGACTGACGATACACCTTATTACGAGATGGGGACAATACAGCCAATACAAGTGCGTGTACCACCACAACCAGTGCAGCCAGTGCAATCTGTGCGACCACCACCACAACAACAAGCTAACATAGGAAAAATCGTTATCGGTATCAACCCACCTCAAGCGGTGGATAATGCCTATGTTAATCCAAATATTTGATACATCCTTTATTTTTAAATATAACTTTATGGAGAGATAGAAACAAGCCTTAATATGATAGAAATTTTCTGTTTCCATCTTTTTTATGAGACGTCATTCCATTTTATGTCGCATTATATCTGAAACAATATACAAAACACATACATACATACATAGAATATACATAGAATATACATATACATATGCATATACAGAATACATCTTTCTTTTGCATAGTTTATAAAAGCAATAAGGTTTTCATTTTTCTTTCTCAGCCGATACAATACATGATTAAGCAATGAATATTCTCGTATGTTGTAGCATATCTATTAACTTAGTGATACGATTTACGGTTACATGGACAGTCTCTAGCACTTCCCAGGCACACCCAGGGGAAACGAATCATTCATCTCCTTGTGGCTCTTTGTTTTTGGAGTAGTTTCTCCCTACACTGCAATAAAAATTCCATGGAACTTAGCATGATTGAATGAATTCTTATCGTACGTTATTCGAGTCTTGCCGCTTTCATACCAAGACCCCAAAATCTTCCGTGGGGTAGTTTATTCTTCTCTTATGTAATTTAACGGGATTCACTAAAGAAACGCTACACTTGCCTGCCAGGGCATCTATACGACCAGGTAGGGATCTGGGACACAACCTCTGCTTTCCCTTCTGCTGCCACTTAGAAATCCCGGTCCGCCATTCCCCGAAATTCCCGATAAACGGTAAACTGGCCCAAACAGGAAACTATCACATCCAACGATATATTCACACGTCCCTAAACGAACTGAAAACTTTTCATGTAATCCGCTCTGTTACGTTTTTGATACTAAAAAGCGCGTACCGTTAAACGACGGCAACAAACAGACAAATTGAAAACACGATGAATATTTCACTGCAATAGGTGAATAGTTCTACAAACCAACAGAGATACGATGACATTTCTTTGATTTGAATTATATCGCCATTTCACTTATTCATTCATTCACTAAGCTGATTGATTGATTCAAAAAAAGTATCTTATAAACGCAAACAAACTATTTTTTCACTGCAAGTACAACGGATATAAGGCAACATTTTAAAAGGGGACCTAGCCTAACTCAGTCTTATCGAAACTCAATTAATATATAAACACTTGATTACATTTCTATATCACACCTTTTTATTTTCTTTCTATTTTTACTCAACATACTTTTAGCAAAACCTTTTTTTTAAGAAACTATATATTATATTATCAATCTGATAAATATATTCACAACAATAAGTCATCCTATTTGTAAAACTTTTTTTTATAATGAGTGATTACGTCAACGCACAAGTAGTACAAAATGTTACTGCCAACGTTATAAATTCAACAAACCAACCAATTATAGAATCAATTAAATCATTATCATACTTTAAAATTTTTATAACCTTCATCTGCTTAATTCTAGTATGGGATCAAGTCTCTTATATCCAAAAAAAAGGTTCTATTGCAGGTCCAAAATTTAAATTTTACCCCATAATCGGCCCATTCTTGGAATCATTAGATCCAAAATTCGAAGAATATAAAGCCAAATGGGATTCAGGTGCATTATCATGTGTCTCAATCTTCCATAAATTCGTTATTATCTCATCAACTCGTGATATTTCAAGAAAGATTTTCCAAGCTTCAAAGTTCGTCAAACCTTGTGTAGTCGACGTTGCTGTCAAGATCCTAAGACCTCAGAATTGGGTCTTTTTAGACGGTAAAGCTCATACCGACTATAGAAAGTCATTAAATGGTCTATTCACAAAAACAGCCCTAGCTCAATACCTACCATCTTTAGAAATTGTTATGGACAAATACATGGAAAAATTCATTGAATATTCTAAGGAAAAGAATTACGAACCAACTGTTTACTTCCATGAAATGAGAGAAATTTTATGTGCTATCTCCTTAAGGTCATTCTGTGGTAACTATATCACCGAAGATCAAACCAGAAAGATTGCTGATGATTACTATTTAGTCACCGCGGCATTAGAATTGGTTAACTTTCCTATTATCATCCCTTATACAAAGACATGGTACGGTAAGAAGACTGCTGATATGGCCATGAAAATTTTTGAAGCTTGTGCTCAAAAGGCAAAGGATCACATTGCTGCAGGTGGTGAACCAATTTGTGTTATGGATGCTTGGTGTAAATTAATGTACGATGCAAAGAATAAAGATGATGAAGAATCAAAATTATTCCACAGAGAATTCTCAAACAAAGAAATTTCAGAAGCTATTTTCACTATGTTATTTGCTTCTCAAGATGCCTCATCTTCCCTAGCCTGTTGGTTATTCCAAATCGTCGCTGATCGTCCTGATATCATGACAAAGATCAGAGAAGAACAATTAGAAGTTCGTGGTGGTGATCCATACAAAAGAGTTGACATGGACATGATTAACAATATGACTTATACAACCATGGTTATCAAGGAAACCCTACGTTACAGACCACCTGTCTTGATGGTTCCATATGTTGTTAAGCAAAATTTCCCTGTCACACCAAATTACACTGCTCCAAAAGGCTCTATGTTGATTCCAACTCTATACCCCGCATTACATGATCCAGAAGTTTATGATAACCCAGATGAATTCATTCCAGAAAGATGGGTCGAAGGTTCGAAGGCTTCTGAAGCAAAGAAAAATTGGTTAGTATTTGGCTGTGGTCCTCATGTTTGTTTAGGTAGAACATATGTTATGATGACATTTGCCGCTTTAATCGGTAAATTTGCATTATTCACAGACTTTAAACATACTGTTACCCCATTGAGTGAAAAGATTAAGGTCTTTGCAACAATCTTCCCAAAGGATGATTTATTATTAACCTTTAAGAAAAGAGATCCTTTAACTGGTGAAGTTACTGAGTGATAATATTAATCGTTAACATGTTTAAATACATTCTCTTTTTTTCTACATGGTAATGGGTAATTTTCATTTTATTAATTTATTTATTCTATTCAATTTTCTCAGTTATTTATTTTATGTATACATTTACTACAACACAAACAATATATATACTCCTAATGAATCTAGTTTCTTTTTTTAATCTTTTTTTTTTGTATTTAAATATATTGGTTTTACCAAATTGAATTATAATAGATATACAGATATGCAATATTAAAATTTCTATAAATTTGCTTAATCAAATGTGATCTTTTTACCTTGAAACTTGGCATTTTTCAATTTACTTTCTGCAAGTTTCTTAGCAACCCATGAAGGATGATCCTCACGAGGTTTTTCAACTATAGGGGTAACTGGCTCCACTGTAACAGACATATCTCCAGATCCCATCTTTCTTTCTTTCTGGATTGGTATCAAATTGATATTGTTCTTATCTTGTTTAGCTTGTTTGGCGGCACGCTTTTCAACTCTTTCCTCATACTCTCTTTGCCTCTTATTTCTTTCTTCGGTTTTCTGCTCAATCTCTCTTTGAACATGTTTAGCTTCTTTACCATATTTTTTCTCCCAAATTCTTCTTCTAGCTCTTTGGCCACGTCTATTCTTCTTCGGTTGCTCGATATCAACTTGTTTACGGGCTGACCTATCAGTGACATCACTGTCGTCAAAATCACTAGCTTCTTCATCACCACTATAATAACCTGCCATCAATTCGGGTAATTTATACTTCTTAATTGTATTCTTCTCACTATCAATATCGTCTTCATCAATTTCAATATCGTCTTCTCTTTCATCAGCACTTGGTTCCTCATCTGTAACCTCGTTATAATTTATATTTCCATCTTCTGAATCTGATTCTTCATTTTTCGTTGTATTTTCAACATTCTCTTCGTCTTCAGACCCAACAAGCATATCATCATATTGTTTTAAAATATCCTCATTTATTTCTTGATCTGACTCTTCAACAATTATACCTCTTTCTTGAATTCTGCTTAATCGCCCTTCTTCAACATCACCCTCACTTCCATAATTTTCCTCACTAGTGTTGTCGTCGTTGTTTTCCCTCTTATTAGATGTACTGCCTTCAGAATCTGGTTTCTGAGTCTCCTGTTGTAATTTTTTTCCTTTATTAATTCCTAAAAACACATCCATACCATTTTCAAAAGAAACCAATGATTCTTTAACTTTACCATTATTCATCACTACACTGACAAATTTTTCAGCTCCTTTAATTTTCAAAACCATGTGATTCCAAACAAAACTTGGATTTCTCTTATCATCTTTATTGTTCCATATTTCTTCAAACAAATGGTTCTTATACCAATTCGGTATTCCTTTTTCGACCGAGCCTTTCAATGAAATCATTTTTAATATTTTCCCATGGCATATCTTAACCAATTTTGAAATAACAATTCCCTGTATAAACTCCTTCTCATCTTTACAAATTTCCATAATTTTACCACGCATCGAATCATCGATTGCCTTACGTATGAAATTTGATAAGTTCTTCTCCACATTATGGATCTTTTGGTTAAAAATCAATGCTCTTACTTCATCTAATTGCTTGACAATGATGTCTAAATTCAATGAATCTAATTTTATTTGGAGACGTTTTTGATTCTTACGACCTTTAACATTATAAAGTTTCTTTGTTTGCGAAAGACGTGGTTCAAATGTGGAAAGTGTATCGGTTATATAATGATACTGGTATTCCAGATTATCTAACTTAAACAATAGGTTATCTTTTGGCATCTATAGTTATTATTGGGTGCTACTAAATGGCAACTTTCTAATAGGATTGTCTATACACTATTTCTGTAGGTCTATAACTTCAAATAATATGTTAATAGTTCGAAAAAAATTTCATTTATTATGTTCGAAAATTTTTTTCAGCGATGAGTGTGTGTGGGTGTTATACTTTGGCGAGCAAGAAACGAAGTAAATACAAAATTTAAAAGCTATTACTAAGTTAATGGTTAAAATCAGACTGACGTGCAAATCATTTTATGAGACTTTTTCTTCAATGATGAAATCTCAGAAGAATTAAAAATATAGCTCAAGAAGTTGTCATCATCTAAATATTACAAGTGCAAGATAATTAACTTGATTTAATTAAGTGTTTGGTCTCAAACAACTCTGATAAGTCAATATGATAAACCAATATCAAATTTCAGTTCATATTTTTAAAGATTAAATTCTCCCATTATAATAGTATCAGTTCCACGCCCTGTCACAGGCAAAATATCATCAAAGTTGATCGATAAACATTCGAAAAACGCAGTTGACCGTCGTGATAATGTGGTTGATCATCATAAACAAATAATTTAAAAGGACAAACTTAATCTATAAAATAGAAATTTTCAAATTGTTATCTTATTCAAATATTCTTTAGCTAAAGAATACCAAAATAATATAGCATCAGACAATATTCCTCTTGTCAGTCATTAACAAATCAGACATATGCTTGTCTATAATTGAGTTAATTGTTTCATCGTTTGCAAAAAAAAAATCGAAAAGTTTATCTACTGATAAAAATACTTTTCTTGTTGATTAAAAAAAAAAAAATAAATCTCAGAAATGCATGAATGGTTATTAAATTAGATTTGTCTTCACATTTAGATCAGACTCGTCATCTAAAGGGTATCATCATTTGATTTGTTTCTTATAATTTTTCTCCAAAAAAGATATGATTAAGATATAGAAATTAAAAGCACAAAAATTCAACTGAATTGATTAATTCTTTTTTGTTCTAATGAATCAGTAGCGTGGGTTTTCTAGGCCCACTTAAAGCATTGTCACTCATGAAAAAATTATATCAGTGCCCAGTGCTGTGGCTCGTCATCTTCATTCACTTTTATCTTGCATTAAAAATCTATCAATATCTTTATCTTCAAAACAAAAATGCAATTTAAAAACATCTGTTTAATAAATACGCATTTCAATTTAAGATTACATGTAAATAGAATCATTCGAAAAAAAATAATGGATAAAATTAAGTTAAAATCAGAAATAGTGCAAAAACGTATCAACATATACTCGTTCAGCCAGTAATTCCAGCTTTTGTTTTTGTTATGATCATCATATAAATAACTATTAAAGAAAAATCCTTGCTTAGGAAATTTACAAAAGAAGTTACTGAAATACAACTGTATTTCATTAATAATATAATATACAATTATATTAATATTAAAATTTAATTTAACTTTGCCTCAGCTATTGTCAATGTTCTAATCATTAAAATTCAGAAACTCTAGTTTGTAAATTTTTGATTTGGTCATCAAAGGAAAAAGATAAACTCAATAACTTCTTTTGGAATATCTTTCAGCTAACTTTTTTCTATCTTTTATCCATTAATCTATTCTTTGTACTTTGGTTTGTTTCTGTCCTTTTATATAACATTTAAAAGGAAATAGAATAGATTATAAATAGTAATAGTCTGCATCTTTGTCACCTTTTTATATAAAATTAATGAAAAAATTCTATCAACCGAAAAATTTTCCAGTTTTTTCGCTGTGAGAAATTCGTGGAATATACGGCCAGTGTTGTTTTTGTTAGGTCTTTTAAGATGCGTGGGTGATATGAAATTTGACAACAAGCTGACCTCTTTCTATAGTTGACAACGTTATAGGCAGTAATATGCCTGTGTATATGAAATGTATAAACCTATAGGTACATAATAAGTGGATAATACATTCTGTCAATAAAAAGGTATAATATATATTTACACATATTCTGGAAACGGATTCAGTCGCTCTTTTCGTCCAGTTGGTCCCTTCAGTCACACGTAATTAAGAACGCACGTCAATGTCAATCATAAACTCACTTACAAAAATTAAGGATAAGACAGACAATGAAGATAATCATGTAAATAACAAATATACAGTAATTACAGCAACCGATACCGCTACTAGAAAAACTAATTTTTGTTTTGAACATCAGGTTCAATCTGCCATATTAATACTTACAGTATTTTTAGCTTACAGAAAATATTCGCTGACAGACACTTCGTTCGTAGGGTTCAATTTTGATACCATATTCGCAACATGCTTTGCTGTCTCTTTAATTTTCTTTACCTTATTAGCGATAACATATAAAGCAAATAATGGGTCTCCTCGAACCAAAAACCATAAACCATCATATTCTTATGAGGTTGTATATTCTATCTATCTTCCGTTTATGGTATCATTACTTTTTTCAAAGGATTTAACCATCATAAATACAGTATTATCCTTAAATGTAATCAATCAACCATGTTTTCTAAGAATGTTAACACAAGTCTCTATTATTATGTTTACTAGCTATACGCTTTCTCAAGGTTTCGTTGCTATATTGATAAATATGCTATTTGCCTGGTTTTTAGCAAAAATTAGTGAATTAAAAAGTTTAGATAAGGTAGATTGTACTCTATTCAGCATCTTGCTAACAAATATTTTATACCTAGCAGATTTGGCTTTACCGTCTGATGAATCGTTTTCTATTCCATTTCGCATTTTAAAGGGCACTTTAACAGCTTTTGGTTTTACTTTGGTGATAAATTATATTTTCTCTACCTTTTTAAACCTTATGTCTAGCATTTCTTCATTTTTCTCCTCGGTATATTTAAGGTCATCGGTCTTGTTTATAGCTTTCATTACTGCATTCCCATTACTGACTTCCACATTTATCAGACTACCAAACTTTGAACCACCATTGAATTGGTTAATAAATTATGTTAATGATTCAAATATCCGTAAAACAATTTTTGTAACATGGTTTATGTCTCTGATAATCCTAATACCGAACCTAATAATGTTCAAGTCACATTTTTCACTCAATACATCTCGTAAACTCTGGCACTTCATAATATTCCTAATAATAACATTACCATTCAAATATGACCCCATGTTCGTCAAAATTGCACTAGCAGGAACTATCCCCTTATTCCTCTCAGTAGAATATTTAAGATACCTCAAACTAGAACCAGTTGGAAAATATCTGGATTTAAAATTACGCCTCTTTGCTGATTTCAGAGACGAAAAGGGTCCTGTAATTATATCGTATATTTACTTAATAATGGGAATCTCATTTCCATTACTGGTATTTAATTCCCCTGTTGGATTAATCAGTCTTGGAGTGGGTGATTCATTAGCTTCCATAGTTGGTGGTAAGTTCGGTAGAGTGCATTGGCCTGGTAGTCGGAAGACCGTTGAAGGAACATTAACATTCATTTTTTCTACTTGTATCACAGCAAATATACTGAAATCTTATTTGGGCTACTTTGAGGATTTGTCATCGGCATCTATTATCGTGATGTGTACTCTATCGGCTATATTGGAAGGTAATAGTGTACTAAATGATAATATATTGATTCCTTCTTTTATGCTGATCTGTGAGAAAATTCTAACCAATTCTGTTAATTAAACCAAAAAGAGAATGTTATAAGAAAAGTATGTATTGTAAAATTAAAAAAAGGATATTAATAGTTAGTATTAGGAACTACTAACAGGGAATTTAGCTTTTTAATATACTAACCGATGGTATATATCCAACGCTAGGATGGCATTTATCCCTTGTACTGCCTCCCATAGACTTCAAGCTTAAGCTCAGATGAACATTTATTGACTAATAATTGTGCAGTGCTCCCCCACACACACGCATATATATATGTATATATGTATGTATGTGTATAGATATATATGTGTGTATATGATTGAAAGTTTAACATTACTTCCTGTTTAATGAATTTGCTTTCGTTTTAACTCCGATAATTATTGTAAATAAATTAATCAAATAAATTATTTATATACATATATAGGGAATACAATAAATACACGACTTACTATCTGCTTTAATCATTAATTATCATTAATTATTTTTTGGATTGATTCTTCTTGCCTTTTTTAGACTTCTTAGATGAACTTTTCTTCTCGTCACCTTCAATGAAATTCAATAACTCATCAACAGATTTCTCAGCTAGTTGAGGATTTGGTTCAGTCTGTTTTTTACCATGAGATTTCTTGGTATGGTTTCCAGTAGTAGATGCACCACTAGCAGCTACTTGATCTTGTTGCATTTGCTTCTTTTGATGAATATCCTTAATCAAATTACTCAAACCATTGATCCATTGTTTAGCAGATGCTGTTAAGTGGTTGTTACTACCCAATTCGTTAAAGAAAATATTCTTAGCGTTAGCTATATGTTCCAGTGAAGCACGGTAATCCTTTAATGTTGCATATAAATTACCTAAACGTGATTCAGTAAAACCATAAGTGATAGCTTGATCACCATCTAAATCAATGATGAACTGAGCTAAACTGTTTAAGACATCCACTGTTAATTTTAAGTCGTTGATACCAAGAGAGATCTGTTCCAAATGTTGGTAAATACTTGTTGCAGTTGGGTGATGTAACGTCTTTGGTAATTCGAAAATAGACATGGTTTCGATCATTCTGTTATAAATAACAGCAGCATTATATGGACTGTCGTTAGACAATTCTAGCATTGCTAAATTATTCATAGATCTCAATAACTCAAAAGAATCAACACCACAGGTTCTTTCATAAATAATACAAGCCTTCCGAGCAAATGCGATAGATTCTGGAATAAAACCAAGTTTACTGTAGATAGTAGCCATAGATAAATGTTTTTCAGCAACATCCTCATGAACTACACCTTTAACATCTTCTAAGATGGCAATAGCCTGTGCCATTGAAACTAAACCTTCCTCTTGTTTGCCTTCGCTGACCAAAATGGTACCTTGATCCCAGTATTCTTCACTAGACATTGAGGAGTATTTAGAACCCTTAATCAAAGGAATGATAACAAAATCATCCTTAGAGAATGTCATTAGAGGAGCAACTACTTTACTTCTAATCTTTTTGTCTTGAGATTGTTTGAATTCTTCAAACTGCTCTTTATTAAAGTAGTAATTCTTATTGACTAATTGTAGTCCAAACTTAATTGAAATTTCCTTCATCAGCAAGTATTTGTTATTAGAATGTTCAGCAATAGTTTCGGCGGTAAGATCATAACGGAAGCGTAATTTGGCAACATTATTAATTTCATTAATTAAAGACTCGCGAGTCAAGTCAGTAAATTTGAAAGATTTGATTGGGTATAAGGCATCAACCGATTCAGGTTCTGGTGTAGCATTATAATCTTGACCGAATAATAAATTGAACACATATGATAGCATCGATGAAATAATTGAAATTGGCATATCTTTAGAGTATGATCTAAGAATGTGTTTCAAAGAACGTGAAATAATCTCAATTTCAGATAATTTGATTAATGGAACTAACTCATCCTTATTGATTAAAGTAGGATCTTCTTTGGTTGGTTTTCTGACTTCATCGTCGTCTAGCTTTAGGTTCTCGGTTAATTCCTTTGGAACATCTTTACCTTCTTGAATGTATTTATTGATTTGATCTTGTCTTTCTTTAATCATTTCTTCAATCTTAGCTAAATATTCTTGTTCCCAATCTTCATACTCGTTATTGCTCTTAACAATTTCATTTAGTCTATCAGCATGCTTTTTTATCTGGTCTTCAAGCTTACCCTTTGCGATTTTAATAAATTTACCCAAATAACGCAAGTTGATACCATTTCTATGTAAAGTATCAACCAAATGAGCACCAGAGTATGGTGGAGCGACATTTCCTTCTATGTAATCTTCGATAACAGCGCTGATAACCTTTTCGTTCAAGAAAGTAGATATTTCATCGATGGTTTTATCTTCAACACCATCGACTTGATAGGCATCAGGATTGTAGGTGAATTCACGTTGTTCGTAAGCCTTTTCGATGTCCAAATCCTTCTCAGCTTCAACTTTTTGTGCCCACCACTTTTCAATTAATTCTGGACGTAATAAAGTTTGTCTATGTGGGTAACGGTCAGTATCGCTTTCAATATTATCAAAGTGTTCTCTGACGAAGTTAATATCTAATGGGTAAGTATTGGCTAAATCCAAGATGTAGTTTCTCTTATCGAAACCAACAATACCCTTAGATTGAGAAGCAAACCAAACATCATCATCACTACCTTTCTTCAAATGGAAAACCTTTGCAAATTCTTTTTCTAATAATTGATCAAATGAATCATCTTTGAGAACTTCCTTGACATTTTCGTCGAAACCATACTTAACAACAATATCGCTATTTAAATCCTGTAAGATTTCTTCACCAGTTGTTTCATCCTTAATAAATTCAGCACCCATTGTACCTAATAAACCCGGAACTGGAGTTTGAGCTAAAACTCTGTTACCACCGAAATCGACAATTGTAGTTAGAAGGTATCTAACGTCCTTCAAGTTAATTCTGTTCATAACAGATATTGTCAACAAGTCTTGGTTTGAGGCTGCTCTGGCGGCATCATCGCCACCCTTTCCAGAGTAAAGGCCAGAGACATCAGTAACGAATGAATAAAAGATATTATCCTTCAAGAAGATTTGTTCATTGAATGGGGCATCTGGGTTCATTGCGACTTGGTTTTTTTGTAGAACTTCCATAGCACCAGTAGAAGCGGCTGTTGAGAATTCGTGGATTAATTTGGCTAATAATCTCTCTGATTCAATACGAGACTGTAAAGTTGTAATTGGTAGGTCCTTAATTGCTTGGAATTCATCGTTGAAATTTCTTTCTGGGTTAATGATGTCATTAATAGATTCGATTTGTAAATTAGAGTAATCTCCGTTGTTGGTTGGAACAGTAGAAATAAACCAAGGTTTGTTTAAGTATGTGGTTTGTGGTTTAACATAGGTAGCAGTTTCAAGAGTAGCTAATTTAGCATCCATTTTTTCAATATGAGAAACAAAATTCTTTGAATGAGAAGCTAATAAATCATATAAAGTGTAGAAAATAGTTTCATGGTGAGAATGATTATGACCATTATTGGAAGATTCCTCGTCAGCCTTTAATTTTTGAGATGGGTCAAACTTATTGTTAGTTGATTTATTAACATAAAACCCAGATGCAGTAGCAGTTAAATGCAAACTTTCACCTTCTAAGGTAACAATTTGTAAGTAAAGTAAATGACCTTTGGATTTATAGAAAGGTGGAACTGGATTGTATTGGGATAAATTTAACGAACGAAGGCATGGTGTAATCAAATTAGTTTCAGTACTGTAAAGCTTTCTGATAGAAGTACCTTTAAAAGAATTAAAGATTTCACGAACCACTTTGTTAGTGCTGTTCTTTTCTTCTTCTGTAACATCTAAAAGGTTTTTCTTTGGTTCTTCTCCCTCCTTATCCTTATCTTCCTTTGCCAGTTCTTCCTCCTTAGCTTCTTTCTTTTCCTTTACAGCAGTTAAAGGTAAAGATTGGAATTTGGAACCGGTTGAAATAGCAAAGTTTGTTAAATTATCATCAGTTTCAGAATCAAACCCAATGAAATCACGAACAATTAATACATGTTTTAATGACTCTCTAACTGTGTAGGGTTTGATTTCTGCAGATAACTCAATTGTTGCTGTATCAGATGGATTCTTCTTTGGTAGTAAATCAGACAATACTTGTTCATCATTTAGAATATCACCATTATGTTTCAATTGAATATTGGTTAAATATTTAGATTGGTTTGCAACGGCTAAGATTTCAAGAACAGTTTGGATTTTTGTCTCTTTATTGAATTGGAAGGAAAGTTTTTCTTCTTGAACTTTTTTGTTTGATTGACCATGGCCAGAATGGATATTTGGTAGTTTAATGTTTGCAGTTACGTTAACAATTTCGTTAACAGTTTTTTCGGTAGACATTTTTGCTTTTAATTTTGTAATAGTGGGGGTATTGAAAACACAGAATAATGATAGCAATTGGAAATATCTAGAAGATAAAATTTTGAGGACTCAATTACTTAGTTTTAATATAACTGTATATTATATTAGTTAAAAGCTATTTACAATGTAATGTTGTTCTGTCGTTGAATTTCTGTAGTGAAAAAAAAGTTGGTAAATATAAGGGATTAAAAAACTTAAACTCAAATAAGACTGTTTTGATGAACTAGGCTATTTATTCTATATTGAAAAACTAATGTAAATAAAACTAGACACTAAGAGTATCAGGGATTAAGTAATAGTTGTCAATTAATTCGACTATACTTTTCTAACTTCTAAATCACGAGAAATTAGTGCTATTCCCACTAACTCAAGTGGAAAAATTCGTGCATTAACAGAATTGTTGAACCTCCTTCTAAGACGTTACAAAACGGCTACCAGAGCAAGGTTAAACAACCTCGAGAGAAAACATAATAATCTGGTGGGCTGAAACTGTTGCTTTACTTGCGTTTCTACGTAAAAAATTTTCATGACTGTGATTCGTGGAAGCGAATAGAAGGAAAATACTGTCTTATCATTGTTCTACAGATGTTTCTTCCGCCCAAAAAAAAAGCCAGAAACTTGTGGTTTTTAGCGCAAAAATTTACTCCGATACGGGGAGTCGAACCCCGGTCTCCACGGTGAAAGCGTGATGTGATAGCCGTTACACTATATCGGATAATATTTTATTGTTGTAATATAACCTAGTTTAGATCAAGAAAAAATAGCATAAAAATGTAGACATAATTGATGCTATTTTGACCTG
>JAJLYB010000011.1:80369-183131 GCA_030674245.1 Jamesozyma piceae
CATGATGGTAAACCCTAAAAGAAATAGAGAACATACGGCATCATAATTTATTATGAGAAACAAGTTAATCCGAAGTTAGCATAAGAAGTAAATTAATCCGAAGTTACTATAAGCAGTAAACTTCGATGTTATGATTAGAAATATATCGGATTCCCCAACAAGAATTGAGGAATTCGAAAAGTATAAATAGTGGCATAATCTCCCAGTTTATAGACATTGGAAATCTGAGTTCATAGGATTATGAATATTAGATTAATAGATAAAAAAGACAAGTAATAATTACTCAATCTGAATAACGAATAACAATTGATTGTCGATCCGAACTATCTGCGCTTCCACTCTGAATTATAGTTAGATATTATAAACTTAGTCATATATGTATATTGTTGTTCTTTTGAACACTCGATTGAATCCGAATTGATTAAAGATTCTTGGTTTTTGATCATATTGATTGATATATGTAAGTTATCTTACTCTATATAAATTCTAAAATAGTTCTCTACTCTTTTTATTCTAAGATATATAAAAGTAGTAATAATATATAATATATGTTTATCATTTCGATTGATACTATTTCATATAACAGTTGTTGGGAATGAGATACCTACTACATTGTCGTCCTTGCGTACCTACCTCGTATCCATTGCTTGATATTGAGTCAAACAATGTAAAAATTTTCACTAATTGAGTCATCTTAGTAAAAGGTTATATTTTGTCGTACGTCATCACATACGGTAATTTGCCATGACAACCTTGTATCTTGTCATTATATACGTGGAAATACCGTAACAACAATATTAATTATAATAACCCATCTGACCCTCTGTTTTCCGTTCTGAATAAATTGTATTAGTCTAGTTGACGATACAACAATGTATTGTATTGTTTACAATATTTTTAAAGAACAATATTGAACATTAAATTATATTGATAATGTCATGTTAGTTGAGTTCTCCGATATCGATTCTATATCGGTATTTCTTAAAACTTAATAGATATACATTGTCATTAAATAAAAATGGTAAATCTAGGAAAGAACGTTATGAACCTGAACACTTGATTTTTATAGCATAAATATTTTATATAAAAGAGTGACGGGCGGCAGCGCACGTCTTACTCTTTATCTATCAGTCTCAAGAAGACATACAACTCTTATATTAAACTTTCCCCTAGGTTACTTTTAAAATACCATTAAACTGTTAACATATTATTCAATACCGAACCTTGTAGAAGCTTCTGAGAATAATACATTGAAAGCTAATTAAGACTGGTATGATCAATACATTTGTTGTAATTAGAGTTCATTGATATCCGGTTTCACAAATAGGAATGCTGAGACGGAGATTATATGGTACTATGAATATAATATGGGTAGTTTAGAGGATATCAAGTTTAATACGAAGGTTACTAACAACCACGAACGCGATTGAACACGAAACACGAAAATAAAACAATACCATATAGAAAGTTATGAACGACACGAGTGTTCATATAAGGAAATCAATGTTTGACTACAAATAATTAACTTATAATGGTCACAGATGATGGTCAACGAGAATAGAATAACTTATCGACGATGTGAAAATTTTTCACACCTTACTTCACTTCCCAGAGACGTATAAATAGACCAATACTTCAAGTATACAATCTGATTGATATTGATTCTTAATTAATTTATTTATTTATTTATTTTACATAATTATTATTTTATAATAAACCGAACTTTTATACAAAGATTACAAGTAGTAAAAGATATTTACTTCCTCTTCTAACCTAAATTTACTTCGACATACACTAATTAATAATGATGCCTTCAACTAAGAATCAATCTTCTATCAGTGCGTATGCCTCTGAACGAGGAAACTAAGGAATGATCTGAAGGTGTAAGGGTCTGAATGCAATTAACTGAAAATCGACATATTAATTAAAATTATAAGACTATTTGATTCTATTATCTTAAAGTTAATACTCCAAAATAATATAGTCATCATAAATGATATTATTGAACAAGATATCACTAAGAAAAGATAATCTCTAGTCATGAGTTCAGAAATAAAGGATAAAGAAAGGAACTAATTAGTCGATACTTGATAATCTACAAGAGGTTTGGAAATTTGATTTGGTTTCAATTAATATTTAGTTTTAGTTTATTGCTGAGACGGAGATAATACGGTACTATGAATATAATACAGGTACTTTATAGGATATCAAGTTTAATACAAGGATTGTTAACAACTCCAAAGCGATTGAAAACAAGACACGAAAATAAAAAATATGCTGGAACTCTAATAATACATAGAGACCTAATATATGACTATAATGGTATTACGATTATTCTAGAAAGTTCTAAAAATGATTATGAAAATATAGGCTCATACCACAGTTTAAGTGTATACATAGAATGAGTGTACTATAAAAGTAGAAACTAGTAGAATGATATAGAAACTTCTTGAAGAAGAACTCATTTAGGAGAAAACCATAAAGTATAAAAGGATGGATAATGTTCATGAAGATAACAAGGTTATTCATCAATATACTTACATGTCTTATATACAATTTATAAGAAACCAGAAGAATTAATAATTATTCAGTATACATACATATTCAGAATAATAACCATTCATAGAAGTATTACATTATAATAAATTAATGTCGGATCTAAAAAATACCAACTTTTAAAAATCAATCAATTAATGAAAAATCATTTTTACGAAAAAATCATAAATAATATTAAAATAATCATAATAGTATAATCAACAATGCAATATATATATATAAACAAAAAAGAATTCATTCTTTAGATGTTTCTACCTCTTTAGTTTCAGTTTTTTGACGGGCAAGAAATCTTTTATAAATCATTTCCTTAATTTCCTGTTTTTGTTTCACCCATTCCTCGGCTTTGCCTAAGGAAGAGTCAACAACATCCATCACATTTTGGACCATATCTAAAGATTCTTTGGCCAAAATGAGAACTTTACCATTTGCCGACAAATAGTTTGTGCTTTCAGTGCTCGAGTTGCTATATCTAGTATTATCTGGCGATTCTTGCTTTTTTAATAGAGGCTCTTTCTGTATTTCATTGTCTTTATTCAAACACGAACCTGATTCATTACTATCAAGACGTGTTTCAGCACTTTCTCTTTCCTTTGTATCCGAAACAATTATTTTTTCACCAGATGAATAATCACCATCATCATCACAGTTAAAAAATGAATTGTTTACACTCAATGACCAATTTGTCGGTAAATTAAGTAAACTTTCCCTAACTTGGGACCTTGCAGGTTCAGGTAATGAGCTACCAGTATACCTTGATATCAATGAATAAACTTTTTTGATTGTTCCAACAACTTCCATTTTTATAATTGTTGATTTTTCATCGTAATCAGTGGAATCGAATGCGTCAAAGAATTCTTCCTGCTCGTACTCTTCCTCAAATTTGACAGTCTGGGTATCATCTTGGTCACTCTTGTATTCCTTCGTTCTATTCTTTGTAACATTAATTTCTCGGTTATCATTTTTGTTCTTTGTGTTTAATTTTTCACCGTCTTCCTTTTTCACCTTTACTTGCGTTTCAGGATCATCACCATGATCTTTATTATGTAGTATTTCCTTATCTGAATAACTACTATTATCATCATCATATGAATGTGCGTGTTTTCTAATTCTTTTCCGAGGTTCTTCTTGTTCCTCTTTCACTACTTCTTGTAGATACGTAACTTTATCAGACAGCTGTTTATTAGCTAGTTTCAAAAGATGTAAACAGGTAATCAACCGTTTCTTTGACTCAATGGACATGTTTAGTTTATATTCTTTAAAGTTATCCTTGCTTTTTGCAAACGCTTCTGAAAGTTTTTGTCGTTTCGACACTCTATGCTTATAATGATCATCCTCACTATCGTCATCTGAACTTGTATAATTATCTTCATATGCATCATCTAATAACCTGGCAATTGACGCAACCCTCTTCTTATCGTTAAAGTCATCATAAAAAGTGGTGACATTATTTACAACACGCTCCAGCAAAGTAGCTGGTGGTTGTTGTTTCTCAGCAGTGTCATTTGCATGATCTTTATCTTGCTCTTGTTGTTCCTCATCTTCTGTGTCATCCTCCTTCTTCACTTGCACACTCTCTTTTGAAATTTTGTCATATTTTTGTTTATAATCTACATGTGATTTCCTCAGCACATCTAATACTTCAGCAGCTTCAACATCTTCTTCAGATAACCCTGGATGATCACGTAGCGACATTCTGCTATATGTTTCCTAATCAAATTGTATATTTTGCTTAATTTTAAAGGGTTTATTTTTTAATATAAGTTTCTTTCGCTATTGTCTTTTGTGTTGACTACTGATTATCAAACAGAGTAGTTAAAGGAAATAAAAAAATATGCAAATAGTAGTAAATTTAAAATTCAAGCTTTGATGAGCAAAAACTCTGCAAATTTGCTTATATATCAGTTTATATAATTACAAATAAATAGATGTAGATAAAGATAAAATTCATTTATTCAAAGGGGCAATCATAGCATATCTTCTTGATTGTTTGATGATTATATTCCTTTTCCTCTATGTTTTGGTTACGTTTTTTTTTGTCTTATGAAATTTTTGTTTTTCGCATGTGAATGAAATAAACACCTTCTCTTGTGAAATTCGTGAAGGTTGCAAATCGATGTGGGACACGGATGTTATTGGCGTAACCCGGTGTGATAAGAGATATACCAGATCTACAATAAAGATAATTAACAGTCTATGCTTCTGAGTTCCTCAGGATTCATTAGATTATATATGCTGTGTATGCATTGCACATTATATAAGTATATATAAACAAATTAGGAAGATCTGTTTATATGCCAAATGATCTATACCATATATGCATACTCTTCATCACTTACAGTCTTGTATCTGACCCATGGGAATGACTGGTATTGTAATTGCTCCTCTTCGATTTTCAAGTACTCAATTTTGAGACCACTTAGAGTACAGTACGGTATCTCAAACCCTATAAGTAGAAGACGTGACCAGTCCATATTTAACGGTGTAGTTGTAAGACTATTGGCGTGACTTGGCGGGGTAGTTATCCCGTCAATATAGCTTCTGGAACTACTAATACCGGTATATATTTCATCTTCATCCATATTATAGGTGTTGCTAACATTAATTAAATCTTCTTGTGACTCTTCATGAACTTGTTTATATACCTTTTCTAATTTAACACCTTCTCGCAAAGGAGGTGGATTCATTGATGTTTTTAACTCTTCCTGTATTCTATCATATTCCTCCTGGTTAAATAACGCAAATTCCACTGCCATCGACAGTTGTGTATCCCCATGACCACCTTTCATAGTACCAATTTCCCATAAAAGGAAATCATCGCTGACGTTAAACAAAATCCTTCCTTCATCACATTTTGATTTAATATTTTTACTCAAATCAATTTTGTACTTTTTAAACAATCCTTTAATAGGTATCTTTAAATTTAACTTGGAAGTAGAATTTGTAGTTTTAAAATGTGACTCGATCGTAAGGTACATCTTTAGTTTGTGTTTATTCAACTTGGGTTTGATTTCATAATTCGATAACTTTATCATAGGTTGATCTCTAACATGTCTTTTTAGTTCATATTTACATAAAGTAAAATCACCATCGGGTGGAATAAAGTTTATTTCCTTACCGGCTTCGATTGACTCAACGGAAACACATTGATGGAATTTACAATTACTTAAAAATTGCTTATCTTGGTTTAAGATTTTGTTTATAGAGACTTTTAATTTTGGCATGCCAGATAAAAACGATTTGCAAACAATTTCACCGTGAATCAGATTCTTTCTTATAATATCATTTTTAAAATCCATAAAATACTCGGTTTTTTCAATGACATCTAAAAAGAACTCATTCTTGGCGTAATGTATACCCTTTGTCCTCCATGAAATAGCCATTATAGTAGTTTTGGCAATATAACTATTCATAAAATTATCAGTGTCGTCTTCATCTGTATCCTCACCATCCTTTTCTTCTTTTTTACCCTTCTTCTCATGTTTCCATGTTTCAATGACTTTTTCCTTTAAGGACTCTAATTCTTGTTTGGCGCTTTTATGATGCTTATGCTTTTTCTTAGAATCACTATCATCACCACTATCTCCGTCTATATCTTTCCCATTACCAAGTTGCTTCTTCGAATCAGCAAGTTCAGGTAAGTTAACTTTAACACGAATATAATCTCTAATAATTCCTGAATCTGTCACTTGTACAACTCCGAAATCCAAACTTTCATCAATCAATTCTAGAACAAGAATTGAATTGTCCAATATAATATTCTTGTCTAATTTCTTAACTTCAAAATAAGCCTTTAGCAATTTGTAAAATTCTTCCAAATAGTTCAGCGTTTCTAACACGCTACATTTCATATCAATTAAGCTAACAAAAAATAGTGTATCTCTTCGTATGTATACAAATGAGTAATCATCAGAATCTGGTGCGATGGCACTCTTTTTGGTACTTATCACCGGTGGTGAATCTGCATGATGAAGTTTCTTGAACTGAGAAACAGGCGACTCAACAGACGGTAATCCTTTAATATTTCTGGATATTAATGGTTCTAGGTTTTCCCCCAGTATGTAGAATATAGATGTCATGTTAATTGAAGTCAACTAATTTGAATATATTACTATGTGTTGTATGTTTTCTCTGTTTGCATCCCTGTATGTGTATTGATGTCAAGTTTAAGTTTTCCATGTATTTTGATAGAAGGTTAAATATTCTTTTTGCTTAGCGTCGAAGAAAAGGAAATTTCCTCTAAGGCATCCGACTAAGTACACACAAGAAGTAACGATAGCAGAGTATATATTCGCTATATAATGTATAATAAAATAATTAGAACTGCTCCAATAAGGTTAGGAATTAAGGAACTCAATGAAAGGTTGATAAAAGAGGGAATAGATTCTCTTTGGAGACTCTCAGATGACAATACTTCATTATTAAGGGAATGTAAATTTCCTGATTTTGAAAGTACTTGGGGCTTTCTGACACAAGTGTCTATGCGATCACATCTTTGGGGGCACCATCCTACTATTACGACCACCTATAATAAAGTTTCTTTAAAGTTAACAACACATGACTTACAATCAGGTGACCAAAAAGGTGCTATTAGTGACATTGATCTTAAACTAGCCAGACAAATCGAGAAGTATATAACGTTGTATAAGTCATAGTTATGTTCTAAATGACAGAGAATTACAAGTGTAAATAATCTAAATTAAATAAATAAGTAGCTGCTAAAAATTAATTACGTGTTTCTTTTGAAGCTAATTTTTTCTCCAATTTATCAAATTCCTTTAATGCAATTTCTTGTTCAGGGTCTAGCATTTGAACAACTTCCTTCACTTCATCCACATAGTGCTTCAGCATAGATTCAATACCATATTTTAAAGTTACTTCACTGCTCGAGCATGATGTACAGGCACCTTGTAATTTTAAGAATACTGTCCCAGTTTTGGGATCCCAACCACGATAATCGATATCACCACCGTCTTCTAATATAGCTGGCCTAATCCTTGTGTCGATTAACTCTTCAATCAATTCACTGACTTCTTCTTCATCTTCAGTATAATTAAATTTTGGAGCATTAACATTATACCCACCTTCTTTTGATGCTTTAACACCATGAAACCCCTCTTCCACAACATCTGCATCAGAATTCAAGTGCGTAGTTAATGCTTCAATAACTGTTGGAGTAATCTGGTTCCAATGAACCATAGGATCTTTATTAATAGTTAAGAAATCATCACCAATCATCAGAGTTTCTACGCCAGGACATTGTACGAACAACACTTCTGCTAATTTAGAATGTTTGATTAATGATTCATCAGTGTTTTTAATAACTATACTTTTGGAGCCACGGGGTTGTAGCAGTTCACCATCCTTGGAGAGATATTTTAAAGCATTCTCATTAGGTGTGGTTACTGTTACAATGTGAAGGAATCTATTTAGAGATGGTGGTATCATATGCAATTTCTTTGAAGAGAGTAGACTACTCTTTGAAATTAATGATTTAAACATGCTTAAAATTGGTATATTCCTATCTCTACTGGGATTATTTAGAGTGTATTATATTAGGATAGACTCCTCTACTTTGTTTGTAAAATGGTGGCAGTAAAGTAGTATCGGGATTGGAGTAAGAAACCGAATATCGTTTAGGATTGCTCAGTAAAATATATTTGTCACCTGAGAAAATTACACTTAAAATATTTTTATGTAAATATATTTAAAATATAGAAATATGAATCTAATATAGGGTACAGAATGGAATAAGGAATAATCCCTTACCGTGAACGCTTGATTTATTTGTCTGAATCGAATCGATTAATTTGTCAGCGAAAACGCCTTGCGAGAGACGGACAAAGCGAATGGGAGTTAAACCCAGAATATACAGATGTCTCTAATCCAACAGGAAAGCCATACAAATTATTGACTTTAACTATGTTTAATGCTAGTGCTTGAGAGTTTTCTTAAAATAAAATTATAGGTTTTAGTTAACCTTCTATAATATCGTCTAGATTATTAGTATTGTAAGTTTCTATATTATGCAGCCTGGCAGTAATTTGACTTTGAACAATGTGTAGATCTTCAGGGTGAGATGATTGCCATTCTCTTAGCTTGTATGTTTGACCTGATAAATCCCAGTAAATACCACGGCATGTAGTATAAATACCTTCTCTACCTTCCCATAATGGATATAAGATAACACAGAACGCACTGATAAATAACCAAATTATAAGAACAACAACCCAGCCCGTAAAGAATTCCTTGCTGAAAATATACCGTGAGCCATACATCGGCATAGGCCATACAACCAAAAACGCCAATGCAAAAAAAATACATAAGAAATATGCAATCTTCAAACCTCTTCTTAATTTTTTTTGCTCTTCTTCTAATCCGGCATCTAGTTCAGTATTGGTAGGTTGTTGGATACTGCTTAAAATTGTTTTCATTGGTTGGACTTTTTCACTTTGAATAAGTTGAAGTTTAGCGGACCCATTTTCTTCTGTATCGCCACCACTATTACTAGAGTAATAAGGTTCCAAATCGTTGATATATTGTTTTTCTTCTTCTTCCTCAATTTTAGCAAGCTCTTCTGATTCATCTGCTCTACTAATATTTTTCAATAATTCCCAATTAAAATTTTGCGGTTTAAATACGTATGTTAAAATTGGAATAAAAATCAATGGTGATAACAGAGCCACCACATTACCAATTAGCATTGGGTAATCCATAAGTGTAGTTTCTATATTAACATGTTTATAGAGAGTCTTAGTACTGACCAACCATGACATAATTGCAATACATGTACCTAAAATTGGTGATATAATGGCTGCAACACGGTTTTGTTGTTTCCAACATAAAGTTAGAATAACTGGTATAACAGCACTTGAAATGATAATCCCCATGACTTCATAAATATAACCCATACTAACACCCCCATAGTTTAAACCCACAGCGAATCCACTCATTGCCACACCAAATACTAAACATGATGCATGCGAAGCATAAATTAAATTCTTACCGGAAGCCTTTGGACTAATATATTCCCTGTAAATATCGTAAGTAAAAACTGAAGAAACTGCGATAACTTCAGCAGCGACACCACTAGTCACAGCTAAGAAAATCATAAATAATGTAGCAATGGCACCGCCTTTACCCATAACAGTTTGTGCAGCCGCTGGTAAAACTAGACCTGCACTAACTTGGTAAGAAGTTAAAGGGTCTGGGTAAGTTGGGAAAGTAGGCATTGTTTCAACTGCAAGTGCAGCAAAACCCATTGCTAGAGAGATTAAGAATGGTACTGGCATCCATGCCAAGCCACCCATAACATATGCTGGTAATGTAGCTGCAGGTGATGCAGAGATAGCTTTATTCCAGTAACCATTATCTAGAAAAACAGTCCCAAAATTACCAACCAAATTAATAACCAAAAAGATACCAGCAGATTTTGATGTCATAGTCATATATTCACCTTTATAATTACCTGATACTGGATGTCTCTTAGCTGCTTTACGAACCAATTCATAAACCTTATCTGGTGAACCCAATATATCACTAGTAGCATATACCTTAAATGCGAAGTAAAAGATAATAATGATAATAGCACACGTGTGGCAGTAGTCAGTTAAAAATGTAGCTTTGATACCACCAAACATTGTATAAATAACAACACCGATTGGTAACAAGAATGCAGCGGCAATTGAATTCATTCCAGTTAAATCACTAAACACTGTAGAACCAGACGTCAGAAGCATGGCTGTAACTAATATATTAGTTGCTAAAGCATAAAATAAATAGACCGAGTGTGCAAGTTTCCCATACCTGACTTTAATAATTTCCAAATATGTGTGACAATTTGGAGCTTTTTGTTTTGTTTTGATAGCTAATATTGAGAACGCAATAATTTGAAAACTGGCACCAGCTGAGTATGAGTAACCACCGAATACACCAGTGGTATATTGCTTAGCACATGATGTCAATAGAGTAGATGCCCAAATCCAACTCGATACAACTGCTGATGCAACCAACCCTGTCTTAACCGACCTACCAGCTGTTGTAAATTCTTCCGCTGTCATTATTTCCTTTTGATAACGCCTCAGCATTTTTGTGGTTAAAATCATGGCAAACATAAATACGGCACCTAGACCACATATAATTGCATAACCTGCACCTTGGGGCAAAATTCTCTTAAATTCTGCCATTTCTGATTATAGAGTATATTGAATATTATTTTAAGTTTATTAGTTTTGACTCTAGTGTGTCTAGTATCTCTTTAGTCGTTGTTAAGCATTTTAATTTAAGTAGAAGCAATTGTAATAGCTGGAATACATGTATCTTTATATAAATATATTTAATCGATGAGCTCATCTTGTTGAAATCTAGTATCAACTTTACCTTATCTGTTTGGGGTATTTAGTATGCGAATATTATCTTATCTAAACGTAACTTTGCATTCTCACGATAACTAATCGATTACCATTAATGTGTCTTTTCAGTTGCCCTATCTAATTTTGCTATAATCTGGGTTAAAGCGGTACCTTAAACAATATTTTTTTGTATGCAATATTTGAATTTTTACTAGCATTTTCAATTTTTTAATCTAAGCACTTTTCTTATCAACCATACCAATGGTGTCTCGATAAGAATGTACCAGTGATCGCGCCTAATATTGCGCATATTTTCAGGAACTTATCTATATAAAAAAATCGTTATCGGATTAATTCGACGCATCGTAAACAAACCAAAACAATGATTTATACCAGATAAGATTACAACTTATATATTTCATAATTTGGATCAATCAAATGAAATGTAAAATGCGCATTATGTCACTGTTGATAATTTTAGCGCATCTATTCAATTAGAACCAATATCGTTATCTTGTTATCTTGCTTATTATCACTATATATCTGAAAGCTTATTATCAAATATATATCTGGATTAGTAGTTGGTCCCTGATGCCAATGGAATCTAGAAAGCCCCTATTGTTTATTTGCACTTGCTATTTTATACATTCTAGCATGCATACAGTTACCTGATACAGTAAATAATTGAATCTATTTATAAAAGTTGTTCTAGCACTGGAAAATTATTCAGAGTTAATCAATTGAAATATTTGTAATCAGTTGACTATTACTACATCCGTACATTTGAAACCCCCACACATTGTGTATTTTAGAAAAACCTTTTTTAGAAAACTTTTGGAAAATTTTATTATTTTGGTCTTTCACGCACCAACTGAAATCCGAAAAATTCAACGAAATCCGAATTTCATTTTACATATCTAGTACAGTAGGTAATATAGTCAAAAAAGTGAACTATTAAAGGTTCACATGTAATATATTTTGCACTGTTCTATTTCAAGTATTGGCTTTAGATAACCAAAAACAAAAAAAGGTATATTATTAACAATGTCTGACTTCCAAAAGGAAAAAGTTGAAGAACAAGAACAACCACAAATCATCAAGATTAGAATCACTTTAACTTCTACCAAAGTTAAGCAATTAGAAAATGTTTCTTCTAACATTATCAAGAACGCTGAACAACAGCAATTAGTCAAGAAGGGTCCAGTTAGATTACCAACTAAGGTCTTAAAGATCTCCACTAGAAAGACTCCAAATGGTGAAGGTTCCAAGACTTGGGAAACTTACGAAATGAGAATCCACAAGAGATACATTGACTTAGAAGCTCCAGTTCACATTGTTAAGAGAATCACTCAAATCACTATTGAACCAGGTGTGGATGTCGAAGTTGTTGTCGCTTCTAACTAAGTTAGTTTGCGAGTTTACCAATAACCCTCATCTTCATTTATTTCTAATTCTGGTTTTCAACTAAAAAATAGTGAAATCTTTTGAGTATTCATTTCTAGCTAGTATTCTTTTATTAAGTATCTGGAAAAAGTGATTGATATGTCTTAAATCAAAGTTTTAAAGAGATTAGCCCACTCTAGGTAAACACAGTTTTAATATACCCCTGTCTTACTATCAGTGGTTAAATTTCAAGAACAAAAATATTTTTTACGAAGTGATCTTAAATAATCATCTCTTTGTTAGTCTCTATTCTGGAGGTCTTTTCTCCTTCAGACAGGACTTGATTTAAATGTTAATCATCTCTTCAATATATAATTTTAAGTATACATAGTTTTAATAAAATATTCTAATATTTCGAAATTTATCTCAAGTACCGTAGATTACTAAATCGTTTGATAGCAATGGGGGTATTATGCATTAAAAATATTGTTGATCGGAAAAGTAAATTATTTCAGCCCTAACAAAATTTTACAAAATTTTCTTAATAAATTTATAATCTGCTTTTTTTTTGTTCGGCTTTGCTTTTGGGTAATATTTGTATATAAATACAGGGTGATTAATATTTTCCAAGTTTCGATGATATAAAGTTTGTTAGCTACTATATCTCACAAAAAGGCAAACAGACACAAGTGGATGTTGATCAGGTGACAGATCAACAGGAAATAAGGTTATTATATTAGGTACTTAAGGAAGTCTCCTTATTATGTAATATAATACTCCACTCTATATTTTTGTTTATGATGAGAAAATGTCCTAGTGACACGCTATAAACCCAGCTCTTCGATTTATTTATTTAAACAGGAGAAGAATTATTGTCAAACGCTCTGATACCAAAAAAACAAAAACTTCTTTATATGAATGTAGTTATTTTATATATTTACTAGTAAAATTTAATCATCATTACACAACTAAGTCTTATTTCGTCTTGCTGTTGGCAGCATGGAATAAAACAATATCTTCATCTTCCATAATATGACCCTTACCGACACGTTTGGTTAGAGCTTTCGATTTTAATGCTGACTCGTGTAATGGCGGTTCAAACCCTTTGATATCGTCATATTTAGTAATACTTGCACTAATAAAAGTATTTTGCAAATCTGTATGGATGACACCAGCAGCATTTTGAGCAGTAGTACCATATCTAATGTTCCATTGCTTAACTTCTTTTGAACCACATGTATAGAAACTAATCAACCCTAATAACTTTTTCATTTTAACGATAATTTCTGGTAATGCAGATTCGTATCCCCGGATAGCTGGAGTGAGTCCTAAAATGGATTCAAAATGTTTAGATATTTCATTGTTACCTTTATGCTCATTCTTGAAATTATTAAACTGGGTTTCAAAATCAGCACTAAACGGCACAATCTGGTCTAATGGTGCAAATTGTGATTTCCAGTCATTTACGTCTTTCCAAAAAGGAATTTCTTTAGTAATATAATCTTTTAAACTACAATTCAATAAAATTAACGAAGGTTTTGCTGTCAAAAAGTTGTGTTTGTTCAAAATATCAACTTCTTCTTGCTCCCAATTATCCTTGAAATTTAAAATTTTCTTTCCGTCATATAGGTAGTCACCTAACCTTTCTAAAAATTCCTTTTCAAAGGTCTCTGATTTTAAATCAACCTTCGATTTATCCTTTCTTCTTAATCTTTTATTGTCACTCAATAAAATTTCCAACTTTTCCAAGTCTTTTAGTATTAATTCATCTTGAACAATACCTAAATCTCTAATTGGATTGAGCTCTCCTTCTAAGTGTAACACATTATCATCTTTGAAATTTCTCACTAAATGAAATATTCCATCAACAGCACCAATATCATTTAAAAATTTATTTCCAAGACCTTTACCACGGGATGCATCCCTTGTTAGCCCAGCAATATCCCAGACAGTTAATGTTTCATGAATAATATCCTTTGATTCATATAATTTCTGTAAATGATCCAAATGGTGATTGGGAATCTTTAGTAAAGCCTGTGATGGTGCAATTGTTGCAAAAGGATAGTTTGCTGGATTTCCAAGTTTAGAATTCGTTATTGATTGGAAGAATGTGGATTTTCCAATATTGGCAAGTCCAACTATACCTGCCTTGAGGTTATTTGTTGGTCTACCTATCATTGGTTGAATTATCAATTCAATTGTATCGACTGGGGTCAGTTAAGGGCGTTCAAGACAGAGTTGCAGGTATATAATAACTTGCATATGAATTATTGATTATTTTGTAGCGCGAAACTTAGCAATGCACGCTATCAACAAAAATAATTCAATATCACGTTGTTACGTGAGTATAGATATAAATACAATAGACTATATATATATATATTATTTTATATATCATGCAAAGAGTTATAATGTTCACCTAGTAAATAAGAATGCTTGTAATATACTAATTTTAATTCTGGTAATGTACCTTTTTCATTGAATTTTTGGGTAGCTCTATCGCTGAACAAGATTGAGATAGGACAATTAAATATGTTAGATAACGCCATAAGTTCAATCTCACCACCCCATTTAGCAGTCGTTTCCATTTCTTTTGTATATTCATCAATATCCTTCAACTGCATAGTTTCTTCATCAAATAAATACGGAATGAAATCATCTTTATGCAGGTTAATATAGTCACAGGCTAAAGTTCTTAATCTGTAGACATCACTAATATCGTCACCTATTTTATGGCGCAGTTTTAGTTGGTCTAATATTGAGGCAAATAAGCAATGGCCATCAGGCTTTATGTCAAACTGTTCTAAATGGTTAATTTCACATAATTTATCTATTGCTTCTTGTTCAATCTTTTGTAAATTTGGTTGTTTTGATGCTTCTAACCTTGCTTCTTCTTTTATTTTATTAATTTCCGCGTCCCTTTTCGCCAATTTCTCCTTCTGTCTATTACGACGTTTCTTTGGTTGTTGTTGTTTCTGTGTTACTGATACATTGTCCGATTCTTTTTCTTTTTGTGATAATTCTAATTGTGCTAATAATATTTCTGGTGTCACTGCATCATTATCGTTAACTTCTACTTTCACTTCATCTTCCTCACTCTCTATAGCCAGTTTATCAGTTCCATTACATTCAAAATCGTTAATTTCTTGATCCTGTTTTAATTTAAGGTTCTCTTCTAAAGTTAAACATTTTGAATTTACCTCTTTTCTCTTTGATTTAGTTGCCTGTTTCTTCATCCCAGTTATCTTATTTTGCAAGTCCTTCTTTTCCTTTCTATGCTTTTGTAATAATTCCTCCTTTGTCTCACACATTGCTATATTTACTTACTGCTCCCTTGGTATGTTGATTTATGGTGTGTTTTTTGAATTACCTGTAATTTGTAACTCTAAGTCCCACCATAGTTTTATTTTTATTTTTTATTTTTTTTCTAGGTTTAGAAATTTTCATTATTTTTTCGTATAGTAAAATTTATTTTATATTGAAAAGCTCTCGAATCAGTGAGTTAAGACCATGATACAGATATAAACATTACAATTGTGTAAAATACAGGCTACTTTAAGCAAGCGTAAAGTTTACTATTAGATTTTAATCAGTATCGTAGATATTAGTCTTAATACTGCTCAAATTATATTTCTAATTATTGGTTGGTGGGAATTCTGGATACGTCTAGAAATGATAATTAGTGCCTCATTCTGTTGGACCTATATCATTTACTAAAAGGGATGTAATACCCCTAACTAACTGGAAGATTTTTACTCTTGAACTCACAGCACCTATACTTGCAATGAAAGTTAAGTTACTCCCTAATAGTGTTGATATATATATATATATTAATGGCCGTATGAAAGGCCCGGGTATTAAATGTAACTGGATGACACAACTAAGGTTTGTAACGGTTTACTTACATAAGGGTACAATAATTTAAATCATAATATACACGTAGAAAAAAGATATATTACCTGGGTTTGATGAAGAATGCTATTTTTGAAACAGCATAGGATACTTTGACTGTCTCTGTTTCGTATCCTTAAATCGATGGTTTAAACCTCTCTATGTGAATATTATTGCAACACTTTTTTAAAAATTTCCTTATCTATTATATGTGCATGTGTTATTATCATGCATGCGGCGTTGGTCTGAATTTTGATTTTCAGGTCGATTATATTAGCATGCAAACGGCAGTATCTTAGCCTACCCAGTATAACAAACCGGCATTTTATCTAACGTCATTAATGACACCACTAATTGAACGATAAGAACTAGCCGGTTGATGTGATATGTCACTATTACAAAAGCTGGGAAATCTTTGAAAGAGAAGAAGTGGTCATGTCAAAATGTACATCGCTATAATCAAGCAGAAGCAGGTAAATACCCTTGAGGTAAATTGTTCCTATACTAATATATACAAAGTAGGGAGGTCTCTGTGATTCCTCTTCTTTTTCTTTTAATCTTGATAACAATAAACAAGTCTAGAATGTAAGAGTGTATATTGAAAATTTCTATTATTCTTGCCACTTTAGGTAGCAAATAAGGAAATGTTTAGTACCGCCATTCATATGGCATTAAAAATCCGGTACATAATATGTGGCTACTTCTGGACAAGTGACATGAGTGACCTTGACTAGGGATAGTACTCCCATGTGATGTATTATATTTGAAGGTCGCTGCACGTTAATTATTGGCTCGAATTTGGAGAAAGGCGATAAAAGAAGTGAAGGAGTTATCAAAATTACTGAATGCAATAAACAGATAATTGCATTGCAATGGTCTGTGGGTTGGAGAAAAGAGGGGGTTGGCGTAGGAAGGATAAATTTCTAGAATTCTTCCGGCCAGAGTAAAAATTAGTTAACCACGTTTACGATTTACAGTAGAGTAAAAATAGAGATAGCATGATAGGGTCTCTAAACTTAATTTCATTATGTGTTGAAGATTTATTCTTTACTTCCATATAAATTTTTAAAAGATAATCGAGTAAAAACTTTATTTTACGCCGAAATTGGTACTAAAAACGGAAAGGAGCACATCAGCCCGAGATTTCGGAGGGCAGTATTCCAGCAGTTAAGATACCCGAAGGAACATCGTTGTGGATCAATTAATGTCACGGCATTATTAAATAGATAAGTATTAGGTTGCAACGGTAATGATAAAAGAATATATCAATACTTGCATATTTGTATATCTGTGTATCTGTTTATCTATATCTATATACATACAAATCTACAAATATATATATAATGGAAAACTTGACATATTATTTTACTCAATAAGCTGTTTGAAAAATGAGAGAAAACCAAATTTAAAAGCAGGTATAATAATAACAATAATAAAAATAAAGATGTCGATAACTAAAAACTCTAAAACAGTTAGACTGGGGAGAAAAACTAAGCAAGCATGTGACGAATGTCATAAAAGGCGGATCAAATGTAATTTTGATATAATAACAAATAGATGTACTAATTGTAGAAAGATTTGTCAGCCATGTAATTTTTATCGGATTCCATTGAAACGTGGACCAAACTCAAAAAACTCTAAAGCTATTAAATCAAATGAACAAGTCCAAAATTTTCAAGTACCCTTAACTCCAAGATCCATATCAAATCAAGATTTAAATACTAATACTTTGCTCGACGCTTCATATTCAAGCACATATTCTCTAGATATTCAGCAACAAGATGATGCTACTAAGCAGGAGATAAGATTGCATGACTTAATAGATCAGTATTTCGAAAAAAGTGAACAATCAGATTCTAAATTCAATATATTATCTATAGTCATCACTGTGAAGAAGGATACACTATTAAAACAACTAAAAAATGTTAAGAATAGATATGTTATACGGTTATTTAAAGAAAGCCTGGAAAAATTATTAAGTGGTGAGAGCATACATAGCACCAAGGAATTGGTAATAAGTGTGGTGTCGTTTAAAACGAGTGAATTGAACATCGACGAGAATTTGTTCTTGATATTTTCATTATTTCTTTGTAATTTTGTTGAATTTAATAATCTTCAATGGAGCTTAGTAATCGGGATATTCAACGATATATCTGAAAGAATAGATAATGTTACTCAAAGAAAAAGAATTAAGTTTAACTTGTGTCTCTTTGATTATTTGTTTAGCATGAACAGTGATAATAGAGATCAAAAGATTAAATTCTGTAACTATTCGGTGTTAGGATTTTGCAAGATGTATTTTCCAAATGATAATAAAGCTATTGAATTTTTACAAAATTTTGAACTTGTTAATGAGTTAAGGTTGCTGAAATTTAATAATGTTCAAAGTGATAATAATATAAGTGAACATTGTATTAAATTAATCACTAAATTTGAGAGCCAGATTAATATGAACAATGGTATTTTTACTAATTTTCAAAGATTGGTTATTAGCAGATATAAATTTGTCGATTGTCTATTAGGTTTAAACAATAAAGAAGGTGAGAATATTATTCACTGTGATGAAATTAGTTGTGTTTCAGATTATGTTTGTTTGTTGCTTGATGAAATTCATGTACTTTTAGAGAAATTGCAGAAAGAACAACTTGAAAAGGAAAAGATAATTTTCAGCCCAGTGATCTATTTTATTAATATTATTGTTACCATTATTAAACATCTGCCATCATTTTTAATTCAGGTTACTATGGTATCTACTGAATATGATCCTGTTTTCAAGGAGAACATAATATTAAAGATTTCGGCAAGTATGAATAAATTGATTGAAATAACTAGTTTATTGAACACGATAAAATTAATAGTTAAGGTTAAGGATACAGAATGTGTAGAAATCAATGATTTCCAAACAACGAAGAAACAGCATTTAATTAATATCGGAAAGAAATTAAATCAAATAATGTAAAGTACTAGAGTGCGATATATTCAGTTACATAGAAATACAAGATGACGATTCAATACGATACAATACGATAATGATTTAAATCATGATTATTTTTATTTTACCCTATTAAGTTTATAGTGTCAAAATCACAATTTAATGGTGCTATATTTACTACATATCTTCTTTTTTTTCTTGGACGGTTAAGATATGCCTTATGCTATTATATAATTAACCTTTTTGGGAATGAATCAGGAAATAGAAAAAAATGAGGGGGTGATGCGAGAAGGTGGGGGAGGAATAGAGAGGAACTATCTGTATGACAGTAAGATACCACTTCCAGCTTCGCCTTATTATTTTGGTAGATACAGGAGTCCATAGACATATGTGAATATGAATGGGGGATTTGTTTCAACAATATATTATAATCCATGTACCCTACATTGCATTATAGATAACATGACATGATACATGGTATAACACAGTAGAGTATATGAGACTGTGGGTAAGGTACAACTTTCTCAGCAACAAATAATATTTGCAACACAATTTTCACATACAACCACGGTGAGCTACTTCACCAACTCCACTCTACCCCTAAAAAGCATTTTCTTCAACCTTCTTTTCACGTCATTTTTCACGTTATCATTCAGGCCGGCTGCCGTTGTGGTTCCGGAGGTTTGGGATTCTCCTTTGAAGTTTGTATTTACTCTTTTCCCCGTTCTGCGACCGGCGAGAGCAGAAACTACCGAGTTGGACAGTTTTGTTAAACAAGTTGCGCGGTTCATGGGTGGTATTGTACCCATTTGACGTGTCGTGTTGTTTGCATTGAACTGCGCTGCGTAGACAGTGGTTCGTGAAAATATACTGCACACGCGTTGCCCGACACAAGAAACATAAAATAATAAAAAATAAAACAAGGGGGAATAATACATATTCCTAATTTGTCCAGTTGTCTGTTGCTGTAAAACCTTTTTTTGGTTGGCCAACTCTAATTTTATAGAGCTTCGAAGAATGAGAAAAAAGCACATGTAAACAAAAAGACTGGTGAAAAGTAAATAGATCTCAAATCTTGATGAAATATTCACGTTATTTTTATCGTATGGGTAGTAAAGAGGAACTAATCATATCAAATATAAATATAAATATATATTTTGTACATTTTATAGGATCAATTCATTAACTTCTTCAAACTTTTTACAATAACTTTCTTGTTTTGTTTTTTGTGGCAATATAGTTTCAAATTTTTCTTCTTTTTATATTTTATACACAAATAAGAAATCAAAGAGAGCAAAAAAAGTAAAGTGATCTTTATTTAAGAAAGTTATTCAATCAAATTGATTTAAAAACAAGGAATAAGAGTAACAATGTCAACTGGTAAGAAACATATTAAAACACAATCTACTTATGCGTTTGAAAGCAACACTAGTAACGTTGCTGCTTCGCAGATGAGAAACGCGTTAAATAAATTAGCAGACTCTGTTAAAGATGATGAATTACGTTTTAAATTCGAAAATGAATTAGATTCATTCTTTTCATTATTCAGAAGATATTTGATTGAAAAATCCTCAAAAGATAATACTCTGGACTGGGAAAAGATTAAATCACCAAACCCCGATGAAGTAGTTGCCTACAACTTACTACAAGAATCAGAAAGTGTATCAAGTTTATCTAAGTTGGCCGTTCTTAAATTAAACGGTGGTTTAGGTACTTCGATGGGTTGTGTAGGTCCAAAGTCAGTCATTGAAGTCAGAGACGGTAATACCTTCTTAGATTTATCTGTTCGTCAAATTGAACATTTAAACAGACAATACGACAGTGATGTTCCACTCTTATTGATGAATTCTTTCAACACTGACAGTGACACTGAGCATTTAATCAAGAAGTATTCATCCAACAGAATTAGAATTAGATCATTCAACCAATCTAAATATCCAAGAGTCTACAAAGATTCCCTTTTGCCTGTGCCAACAAGCTATAACGATCAATTAGATGCTTGGTACCCACCTGGCCATGGTGATCTTTTCGAAGCTTTACATTCCTCTGGTGAATTAGATGCTTTGATTGCACAAGGTAGAGAAATCCTTTTTGTTTCCAATGGTGACAATTTAGGTGCCACTGTGGATTTAAAGATTTTAAACCATATGGTAGATACAAATGCCGAGTATATCATGGAATTAACTGATAAGACAAGAGCTGATGTTAAAGGTGGTACTTTAATCAACTACGATGGCCAAGTCCGTCTATTAGAAGTCGCTCAAGTTCCAAAAGAACATATTGATGAATTTAAGAACATTAGAAAATTCAAAAACTTTAACACAAACAATTTATGGATTAATTTGAAGGCTGTTAAGAGACTAATGGAACAAGGTTCAATCGAAATGGAAATTATTCCAAACCAAAAGACAATTGATAGAAACGGTCACGAGGTTAACGTCTTACAATTGGAAACCGCATGTGGTGCTGCCATTAGACATTTCGGTGGTGCCCATGGTGTCGTTGTTCCAAGATCTAGATTTTTACCTGTTAAGACATGTTCCGATTTATTATTAGTCAAATCTGATTTGTTTTTCTTACAACATGGCGCATTAAAATTAGATCCATCAAGATTTGGTCCAAATCCATTGATTAAATTAGGTTCTCATTTCAAGAAAGTTAATGGATTCAATCTAAGAGTTCCACATATTCCAAAGATTGTTGAATTAGATCATCTAACAATCACAGGTAATGTCTTTTTAGGTAAAGGTGTTACTTTAAGAGGTACTGTTATTATTGTCTGTTCAGAAGGTGATAGAATTGACATTCCAAATGGTTCAATTTTGGAAAACGTTGTTGTTACTGGTAATCTACAAATCTTAGAACATTAAACAAATTGATAGTTTTAATGTTTTAGTTATACTCAATTATGTTATTAATAAAATAAATAAATTTAAAAGTCATCTATATATATATGTATACGTATAGAAAATATATCTGATGAAAATAGTTTTTATTGTAGAAACAGCTATCATTAATTTACGTAATAATTAATGTTCCTCAACTATACACAGGTAAATAAAAAAGGTACAAAATGGTTTCCCTCAATCTAGTAAACACCCACACATGTATAGTATTCAAAGTTAAGAATTTTCTTAAATATTTTAAAATAAAAAAAGGTGGAAAATAATGCATTTGGAACAAAATAGGAAATTAGAAACAAAGTAGAAACAAAATAGAAATATAACATATGAGTGACTTTAATGTAAGGAAACTATGACAGCCATAAATAATATGTTGAGTTACGGTTAATTTATCTTATTCATAACTAGTTAATCAACTATATACGTCATCTTTTAAATATGCGATCTCCATAGGGCCCTCATCGCAGCATGATTTTAATTATACGCTTTGATTTCAAAAATGTTCATAAGAAAATGCTTGTTTCTTTAATTTACCTTCAAAAACTTTTTGTTATTCTTTATTTAAAAATTGTACAGCTGAAGGTCATATCTTTCATGACATCTATTTTAATTCTTGTCGATTAATTTTTACTGAACCCTTTTTGAGGTTTAGGTGTCAGTGCCTAGTCATCACTGGTTCCAAATCGGTGAACCATTTAATTTCCAGTAAGAAGAAGAATTTTCCTTTTCACGTCGGAATAATTTTCAAAACGATAACACTATCATATTAAAATATATATTTGGAAACATACTTAAATGTCAGACTAGACATCATTATCTAATGATTGTTTAAAAAATAGAAACATGGATATAATCACTCAAAAAAAAATATTTCGTACGATCTGTAAATATATATTAAATAAGAAACTAAATTAAAGGATATAAATGAAAAAAATAAACAGTCAAGAACTAAAGTGAATGTTTAAATAGATAAGATATACTTTCACCATTATGTAAACGACGGATAGCTTCAGCTAGTACACCACTAATATCTATGACATCTAATTTTGGGCATAACTTTATCTTTTCTTCGAATGGAACAGTGTTAGTACAAACAACTCTGTCTAATTTGGAATTGTTAATATTTTCTGTAGCTTTACCGGATAAAATACCATGGGTAACAATAGCAATAACTGATTTAGCTCTATTTTCTAATAAAATTTCAGCTGCTTTTGCCAATGTACCACATGTATCAGCCATATCATCAACAATAATACAAATTTTATCAGTAACATCACCAACTAGCACCATACGAGAAACTTCGTTGGCTCTTGCTCTTTCTTTGTGAATCAATGCAAAATTTAAATCTAAACGGTCTGCTAAACTTGCTGCACGCTTTGCACCACCAGCATCTGGTGAGATGATGATAGCATTATTAGAATCGATATTGTCTTTAATGTACCTAACAACACTTGGTTCTGCATATAAATTGTCAACAGGAACATCAAAGAACCCTTGTATTTGTGAAGCATGCAAATCCATGGTGATAACATGATCACAACCAGCTGTTGTCAACATATCAGCCATTAGTTTAGCAGTAATTGGAGCACGAGATTTATCTTTTCTGTCTTGCCTGGCATATGGGAAATTTGGAATAATAGCTGTGATTCTTCTTGCTGATGCAGTCTTCGAAGCATTAATCATAATTAATAGCTCAAGTACACGATCATTAACTATTCCGGAACCAATCTGAGTAATGATAAAGATATCTTGGTCTCTAACAGATTCACCAATGGAAAACGACACTTCACCAGTTGGATCTCTTTTCAAATAGCAATCTGTTAAAGGGACACCCAATCTTTTGGAAACTAATTCTGCCAATCCTCTGTGAATATCAGGGGCTAATAGTTTAATATTGTTGTTTGCCATTATTGTTTCGTTTGGATTTTATATGAAAAGTATCTTTGTTTTATAAATGTAAGTATTATTACAATGGTAATATGGAAAAAAGAGAAATTCTTTCTTGGATATTTTAAACAATGATAAAAAAGGGGAATGGAATATTATTAGGTATGATATTGATATATGTATACTATTTATTTAGTTAATGTAAAAGTAAACTAATAACTATTTCATTTTTTTTCTTTCTCATTCTCCTTCCTCATCGATAAATTTTTTTTCAGAAAAATTTCCGAATAAACGGAAAAACGGTATATATATCCTTGGCTGCTTCCGTTTCTAACACTTCATAGCCTTGCAATAAATAGAAGAAATTCAAAAGTAGAAGGAACAGGAAAATGGTCAAATATTAAATGCAATGTAATACCAGTAAAGGTGATAATAATAAGTTGGTTTGCGCTTCTTTATTTTGTGCCCTTATTCTTTTTTTTTTTCTTTTTTTTTTTAATTGATGTAGATGACTGTGTTCCTGTTTCTGATGGTTGCTGGATAACAACGGTTCCATTTTTTTCTTCTTCTGTAGCATCTTTAAACTTCTCTTGTGTTTCTAAGAAGAACATTAGATCCTTGACTTGATCTTCTAAATCTTGTTTTTCTAAGGCTAACTTCGCATTAGCATTGACAAGTGTTTCATTTTTCTTGTTTGAATGATCTAAATTTTCTTGTAGTCCTCTTATCACTAATCTATCCTCATCTGCTTTATTCTTTAGGTTCTTATTTGC
The DNA here is from genome assembly GCA_030674245.1 of Jamesozyma piceae. Taxonomy (NCBI): domain Eukaryota; kingdom Fungi; phylum Ascomycota; class Saccharomycetes; order Saccharomycetales; family Saccharomycetaceae; genus Jamesozyma; species Jamesozyma piceae. The sequence goes on from JAJLYB010000011.1 coordinate 105,043, forward strand.
ATCGCTAGTAGTAGTTTGCACACTTTCTATTTTATTTGATAACTGTTTAATCTGATTATTTTGTTCTAATCTTTGAATGTCCATACAATCTTGAGACTCTTTTAATTTAGTTTCATAATATTCTCTTTGTGATTCCAATTGGGATATTAGTACTTGAACATATTCCAAATGATATTCTTTGTTCCTTAAAAAATCGGATATCATGTCATTATCTTTAACACTAATAGATCCTTTATTAGTTACTTCATCATTTCCAGTAACTCGAGAAGCACCACTCAATGATCCATTCAATTCTGTTGAAGAAGCAACATTGAGGCCAACCTCAACCAGTTTTCCGTCTATTTCATTTTGTACTAATCTATGAACATAATTATCACCAGCATAATCCCAAACTCTTTGGGTTTTTATATCCATTGCAAAGCAATGGGTAGTTGATTCATAATGCTGAATTGCATGTTTGGAGTTGTATCTACCACATCCAATGTTCCCGCAAATCAAACAAATCCATAAGTTTTCATTTGCCCCACAAGTAGCGCACTTTGGTGAGTCCCCCATATTTTTCAATAACGAATCTCTGCTTAATCTAAAACTTGAATATCGGCAAACTGGACATTTAGAATTTTTCCATTTGTCTAAACATTTACAATGAAACGTATGATGGCAAGGAATTGTAATGAGTCCTGTTGTTTCAGCATCCATTCTCTCTAAGCAAACAGGGCATGTGGGTAGTTCAATTTCGACTTTCGGTTTTTCAAGACTATTATAATTATTCATAGTGAATGGATCCTTTAATAGATAAGGAAGTGTCGTGTTATAGTTCCTAACACCATCATTATTGCACTCTTGTTCACTTTTTATCTCAATGACATCCTTATTAAAAATACCTTTTCTAAAAACAACTTCTTTAATTGAAACAACATGGCATTTTTCCGGATCCATTTTATTGAAACTCTTTCCATTAAATTTGTCCTTAAAGTTTTTAGCTTGAATAGATTCTCTGAATTTCATTAATACCATAAAATTAAACCCTACGTTACCTAGTAAATTCTTTAAAATTCGAAAATTCGAAATCTGATTATTGATGATATCATCACCTATGTAAAAATGTAGTAGTTCATGAACCGTAAAATATGTTGGCACAAATAATATACTAACCATGGTGTCATCACCTGGTACCGTTATTTCATCATCATTGGAGTTCGAAAGTTCATTATCGTTGCCTTCTAATTTGAATAATCGAATGATACCATGGCCTAAATATTGTGAAACCACTAGATCTTTCTCTTGAATAATCATTTTCTTAGAAGCGTTTATATAGTTTCGATTAATTGAAGTAATAGAGAGTTCCGTTTCACGCCAGTCTGATGATAACTTATTTTTCAAATGTATATCACTTAAGTCTGTGATACTCGTACTTGATTTGAATTTTAAATCGTTTGTGAAGAGTTGATGCGCTTCCCTTATCTGCTCTTTTGTTGATAAATCTATGATTAATCTGTAACTAGAGTTCATATGGGGTTCCTCTTCAAGTATACTATGCTAATGTTTCTTTTGATGACTAAAATCCTGTTCTAAGTTATTCTGCCCGTATTCGTTATGTCAATCTAAAAAAAGACTATTAACTTTATATATTTTGGTTATTGTATTTTTATAGACCCTTTTTTTCCGGTGTATTTGAAAATATTGAAAGTTTGTATTACCGTATATAGTTGCTACCTAACACCAAAAGGAAAAGGCAAATGTTGTTCATAAAAGTATATTATATATCAAATATCTCTTTTTGTTGCTTGGCTATAGCCGTTTGGGCATCTTAAAGTAAATGTTATTATTTCTCGTTCGTTATTATATTTAGAAGCCCATATCAAAGAGTAGCGATATCACAATTGATAACAACCCTATGGATCATAGAAGACAAGAATTAAATGAACATATTCAGACACTAAATTTTATTTGTTGTTGTCCCAACTACGAGTATACTATGAATTTGTTTTGAATATATCACTTCAGAATATTAAACTTAGTATATATCGCGTGCGGGCTATTCGACGATAAAATTGGTTAAGGGTCGAACAAAAACATTAGAAAAAGAACTAATTATATATCTGATCTTAAAAGATAAACCATAAAATGTTTGTAAAGTACCTTATTTATTGTTTCAATAGAGTGGGGAGTTGAGTTTAGCTATCAGAAGAAAAGGCTGCGATTTTTTACCTTTTTTATCCAAGTGTTGTGGTCTGTAAATTTGGAATAGTTTAAAGCTTACTAGTACAAGGGATTACTCCATTTAAGCATGAAAATAGTACCATAAAATGCCGAATCTATCAGTTGCTTTCCTTTCAATTACTCTATAGTTAAATTTGATAAACACGGCACCTACTACTACCACATTAAATATTTTGACTCCCAAAATAAACATATACGGATGTTTCCTAGTTTGGAAACATCCATGATATTGATAGCGCCTTCTTGAATCCCCTCATCGGTACCTATTTTATAGATGTATTTTCAATCTTATATCACTAATGTAGTAAGGTAAAAGGATAATAAAAACATTTCCTATATATATTAATTTACTTTGATTTTCAGAATGTATATTTGATATTACTCTCTCCTTCGCATCATTTATTTAATCATTCATATGACCTATAATAATACCAATTAGCTATTATCCTAAAACGGAAATACCCGCAATGGTTCAAATATTGAATTTTTTGCCGCGAGAGTCTCGTGGGAGAACAAGAAACTACCATTCATACTGCGGTAATTTCTAATTTAAGAATTGGAAAATATTATTTTGTAATGCGAGAAACGGAGGAGAAACTATTCTTTTCTTGGTAATCAACCAGTTCCATCTGAAAAGATCAGTAATTCGTGGAAAGCACAACAAGTCAAGTTGTGGATTGTTTGGAAGTCACATTATTTTAAATGAATTACCAAAGCAAACTATATAGACTTGTTTCAACAATAACAACTACCTAACTCCAATTATTAATGTTGAAAAGTAAATTCTAAGCAGGTTGTATTTACACATTTTTTTCAAATCTAATCTTTACAGGAGCTACGAGTTTGTTTGTCATCGATTAATTGATTAATACTAGAAAAGTTCAAATTATAGACTATTCTCTGGTTCAAACATTTTTACACCTGTACTTGTCTAAATAAAAAATTATAACATTACGTCCAAAAGAAGATTTGCAAAGATTAATTAAATTAAACTATTATATTCGAATTACTTCCACTTACTATACTAACAATCCATAGAATCGAATAATCAATATTAATATATCGGTAAGAGCTACTTTATTCCAAAAAAAGCTAAAATAATATAGAATAAAAGAAATTAATTATACAGATAGAGAGGATTCTACTTTATGGTTGACGATACATATTATATTACACCTCATGAATCTGCTTTAGCAGTGGTGGCTACATCTATGAAAAAGGCCAGACTGCAACTAGACACGTTAGCAGTTAATTCTATATTAGGTGGCATCTTGTTTAGCTCTGGTTCATTATTATACGTGGCTGGACATGCTGAAAATTTGCACATGATGCAAAAAGACCCTGGGCTCTTAAATTTTTTAGGTGGATTAACGTACTCACTGGGGTTATTCTATGTTATTATTGTAGGTGCAGATCTATTCAATTCAAATATTTTATTCTTTTCTGTGGGTTTATTCAGAAATGCAGTAACAGCTTATGATCTTTTAATATCATGGACTGTTAGTTGGATAGGTAACCTTGCCGGTTGTCTTTTCGTAGCATACTTATTTATACATGTTGCAGGGATTAGTAAACATGAAAATTGGTCCACTGGAGCAATAAAAATTGTAGAAGACAAAGCTTCATACTCATTTATGGAAACATTTCTAAAGGGTATAGCAGGTAATTTCTTTGTCTGCTTTGCTGTTTATTTACAATTAATGGCAAAGCCGTTACATGTTAAATTATTTTTAATTATTCTTCCCATCTTCACCTTTGTTTCATGTGGGTTTACTCATGTTGTGGCCGATATGCCAACAATATTTATCGGAATGTTGTGTGGCGCAAAGTTAAGTGTTGGAAAATATATTTGGAAACTATTAATCCCAGCTACCATTGGGAATATAATTGGGGGTGCTGCGTTTGGTTTAGTAATACCTTTCTATCTACACTTAATTGTTGTTGAACGCGATAGGAAGAGGTTAGCATTACCAGAATATGAAGCAAGGGATGAACAACCTGAATTAAATATGGATTCAAGAGTCGTTAGGATCCCAACCTCAGAACAGAGAAAAGAAGAACGCTCTTCATTTGAATCATCTGACGATGATGATGAAGTTGAAGATGAAAAGGACAATGATACTAAGGCAGGTGAGTCTAATAAAGGAGCTACGCTATCTTCATCTCCTACATATGATAACAGTTCTGAGTTATCTTCATTATCAAGGTCAATAAACTCGCTAGGCACCAATTACACCAATAAATCAACTGCATCGATTACACACAGATATTCCAAGAGTCCATCGATTAGCAGAAATCAATCACTAAGACGGAGGTCATTGCAAAAGACTGTTACTCGCTTGAGTAACCCGAACAGTTATTATAATATTAGGTCGCCACCTGGTGTTTTCCCCGTCAGAGGTATGGGTGATCCATTGGCTAAAGAACGTACCATTGAAAATTCGAACTTCAATCCTGAAATTATTCAAGCAATTAAGACACATGAATCGGATACTGATGGATCAAATGTGAGCCAGTCACAGAATGTTCATAAAGAATTATTGAAGCGCTTGAAGACTATAGAAACTGAAGAAGAAAATAAATATTACCAAGGTATGAAACGTAAACATGAGTATAACACTCTTGTAGACAAACCTGGTGCTAAATTGGAAAAAGTATTATCAAGATTAGCAGAAAGAATTCCAACTAAATCTGGACTAGATGAAGACAACATGACGTTGCCCAAAACAACTCAGGATACATTTCCACACAATTCCACAGTGGAAACACCACTTTATAAAAATGCAACTAATGAATATATTCCAAGGCACTCTGTGGCACAGATACCAACTAAATCATTGGATCGTGCATATATTCCAGGTTCATTGTCTAAGAGGCGGCCTTCAGGCAGTGGGTTATTTAGTAGTTTTAAGAAAGAGTTGAAAAGAACAAAAGACTCTGATGATATTGTGACCAAGTTGAATGAGGCAGGTATAACTGGTAGGGCAGCTAATGCTGCCAATAATATTGCCGGTATAGATAATTACTGTGAATATGATTTACATCTACATGATGGAAACCAGAAGTTGCAACCACGGCTTTATAGAAGTAAGACTATCAGCAGGAATGAGATGAAGCATGACAATCGTCGCCGAGCTCTTTCTTCGCATTCTAACTCACATTCGAATTCCCATTCCAATTTAAGGAGAGATCTTACTGACTTACATGTAAAGTATGAGGATGATCCAGCTGTAACTTCAGGTAGTACTAATAATGCAACGCATTCACATACACATGCACATACACGTGACCATGAGCATTCTCCACAACCGAAGCATATAGAGGAAGAAAAGGTAATACAAAATCTTGGGTTACAATATGAAGGAGACGGAATAGGGGAAGACGGTGAAATTAATGAATCAAAAACTCCTTCAAGGTCCACAACTCCGATATTAATAAAGCATTCTCCGGAAAGAGATGACACAAACCTACACTAAGGATGGTTGATCTATAACTATTATCATATACCATTCAATTGCATTTAGTTTGAATATTCATTTTTATGTATATGCATAAGACAATTTATAACAGTACAAAATACATAGATAGATAAACACACACACATATATATATATATACATTTACACATACATTTACACATACATTTACACATACATTTACACAGGCATATATACATTTTAATGATATGCTAGATACAATAATATTATGCTAATCAAATTTATATAGATATGTAGTAATACAGAATACATTTCTTGTAATAGTGATTGATGCGATGAGGAGAGGGAAGGTGTGAATTTTTGTGTTGTCTCTGAAACTAAAATGCTTGCTTTAATATGAACAGTGGAATGAAATGAGATGAATGTTGTTACTGATCGATGCTTGCCTTTTGAACAAGTTCATCTATCAAATGTCTTGGATATGCAGGTCCATATTCATCACAAACTTCATTACCTTTCAAAGTCTGCATCACGTACGATACATCAAAGACATGATCTTCTGATAAATTTGATAGGTATTCCCAACATGCAGGAGCAGTTAATAATTGAACACCTGATTTGTCTGTATATTTTGTGTTTTGTCTAACGATTGAATCACTTGGTATTGGTACATTGGCGGAGTTAGTTGTTGTAGTGTTACCATTTTGAAAATGTTGTTTGTTCGTGACCATTGTATGAAAAAATTCATCCTCAGTTGGAAAGGAGAACTTTGAATTATGAAACGTGTTTGAATCGGTACTACCTTGAAATGAGCTCATCTCTGCGCCAGAGTAATTATCTACAGAATTATTATATATGTGATCATTGTCATTTGGAGACAAATTTGAATTGCTTGTGTTACTAACGTGACGCATGAGTACTTTATTCTCTGCGTAAATTTCTGTGTTTAGTCTTCGTAATTGGTCTATCTCTCTTGATAGTTGCAGTCTGTTGTTTTCACTTTCCAATAGTTTGTTTTCCAATTCTTTTAATCTTGCTTCTTTTCTTTCCCTGAAGGCTTTTTGGGCAGCTCTATTCTGTGCCTTTTTACGTGCTTTTATCTCTTTATCAGATAGTAGATGACCATTTTGGTCAGTGTTAGTGCTATCCAAATAATCTATATTTTCATGTTTTATATCCTGGGGTTTCGGGTATGCTTGGTAATTACTATTGTGTTGCTGTTGTTGTACATTGGGCACCACATCAGAAAGTAGGTTTGTGTGATTGAGTATGTTATTATTATTGTTATGATTCGTTGTATTATTATAGTGTGCACCTGGATTTGAAGGGAAATATTGATTTAGCTCATGATGATTCTGGTTTGGGATTTGATTTTGGTATTGATCAGGTAATTCTAGATGACCCAACTCTGGATGCTGTAGTTCTAGATAAGTAAGTTCATCTGGATCCATAGAATCTAAATTTATATGTCCGCCCATTGATGGTATATTTAAGTTTTTTTTAATGTGTATATATATTTGTTATAGTATCTTTATAATATCTATGTATCTAGTATATAAAGTGTTAATGGGGAGTAGCAATAGTAATGTAGTTGTTATGTTAAGTTTCAATGTGGTGTGGCACTATATGTAATCAGAAACTATTAAACAATTAATACATGTATGATAACAATACTTTTCATTTTTTTGTATATTTTTTCACCATTTTTCAATTTACATTCGTTTAAAGAGAGATGCTTACAAATAATTCGTTTGTAATGATAAAATTCTGATACAGTTTGGAATGGAAGCGTGTTGGAAAACCATATACATAGCAAGATTACTCAGTACCATTCAAGTAGAGGGAGGGAGGGAAGGGGGGCCTACAGGAAAGGGAAACCGGAAATAGGAAACATAGAAGGAAGTAACTAGGAGAGAATGAATTAGTTGGGTAACACGATCCGGATGAGAAAATGTAGTGAACAAAATTGTTTCCATTTCAAATTTATGTAGAAACAGAGAGCAGGTATAAAATAAAATATAGAAAGTAATTTGGGAGAAGAAGTTGTTGTTGTTGTTGTTGTTGTTGTTTATTGTTATTCGAGTGGGATGGATGAAAAGCCAAGATCACATGTAATCACAAAATGCAAGCAGAGGAAACTCTAAATGTAGATATCTATATATTTAGATCCAACTCTGTTGTTGCTACACACACATTTCCCTTTGTCTTGACGTTTATTGGAACGGCATGAGATACATTTGTGTTTTGTGACCCTTTCACCAACCAAACTGCAGTTTGGTTGGTTGTAATCGAACAGTAAATCACCTTCACCCAATGAAACCCCGAACTGTATTTTAAATTCAAATAAATACCGCAACATGTCTGGGTGTGTACTATCTGTTGTGCCATTCGTTCTTTTCAATACTCTGCGATGTGTTTAAACTAGGACGAAGGCCCGTCGGACATGTCCGACTGGTCACCTGTTTGTCCCCCTTGAGAACGTGTATGTAACTGTGTACGGCCCATTTCCTTTCTTTTTCTTCATTCCCGGCCCGCACCGAACAACTCCCCTTGTTTCGTTGTTCCCTCTTTTCTTCCGGTCGGGAGATCCGAAGGAAATCGAATGGAATGCACCTGTTATGGTTGTTGCTGTTGGTTTCACTCCATTGTATAAAGTTGGCACGGCATGAAAACTTTGCTAAGCGGTGCTTTCCTTCCTATTGCGCCTGGCACCGAAGCACCTACCATCCAACACAGTAATTCTCTCTCCGAGAAACACATTGTGAGGGGTACGCTGTATTCTTTCCTCCTCCTGAAACAGCACTACTCTCCAATAGTTGGCACTGGCAATGGCTATTTTCCCCTCCTCCTCAATGCCGCTCTTCTCTTCTAAATATATATATCTATCTATCTATCCTGAGATTTTTAGCTACATACACACATTTCCGGTTTATGCTCTGGATCCGTGCACGTCAAATAAGTACATGTTCTACAGCCGGAAACTTTAAACAAAACTTCCGTGTACGTGTTATCCTTGCCTGGTCTTGTCTTGTCTTGTTTCGTCTAGTCTCATCTAGTCTGGTTTTGATGGATCTTTTCTTGGGAGACTTTGCTATGTTTCTAGTGCGTTTATTACACCGGGGTGGTGCAATAAATCTCACCCGCTCCATTGATTCTTGGTGTTTCAAACTTTATTGTATTGTTTAAGCACGTATAAAGTACTTTTATAATTTTTTAGTTTTTGGAGGGATAATTATCTAATACACTACCAAATATTGCATGCTTATTTAATCTCATATACTCAATTATGTAAAAATATATTACCCAATATCCATATTTTAATTATCTTTGATAAGTAATTTTAAAGGGTTTCGTATTTACTCTCCTGGTGCATTGTTTATCGTTCTATTTTCTCCTAGCACTTACTATATTCCTCAAGAAAATTATCTTCTTGTATATTTGCTCTGGTAAAATCTACCTATCTCTAAATATATCTGTATTCATATATATATATATATACGTATTTACACACGTATATTAATTTTTACTTACTGTCTAATTACTTTATATACTGCGCATTTATTATTCCGTTATATAAAATAAAAAACCAATTCACTTTCCTTTCAATAATTTAACTTCCAACATTATTTTATTTTTTATTTGATACTATCACATATTACACATCACTATCACTACTACTACTATATATATATTTATTAAATACTCACACCTATCTAATTAATCATTCAAAATTGCAAATATACACTACCCAAAAATTATTATACTATAAATATGTCCACTTTAAATATATTTGAAAGAGCCGTGCAAGACCCATGTTCTGTTGCTTGTGATATAGAAGATGAAAATCTTCAACAAGCAGAACAGCAACAAGAACAAGATAATTACAACATCGACGACACAGTACCGAGCTTAAATATGGCCCTTTCTAATAACACTAATGATAGCTTCCCGGTATTTCTAGACATACACTACGATTCTAATAAATCAAAAAGGAATCAAAGCCAAAAGGGTAAAAGTAACTTAGACGAACAAGAAGATATGGATCCAGCATACGATGATGTTTCACAATGTAATAATATTCTAAGAAAAGTTCAGACTGCTCCATACCCATCGAAATCTCATCATGTACTACCAACCACAAGGTTGGAAAATGTATCTTCTTCCACACCAATATCAAGATCAAAGACCCATACTCCACAAAAGAGAAATAGAACTAACAGTTGTGCTTTCATTCATCAACTTTCAAGAAAATCGTCCTTTCTAAACAACTATAATCAACCATCATCTGCCTCAGCCACAAACTTGTTTATTACCAGCACCATTAATAACAACAATAACATCAACATCAATAATAATAACCATCATTCATTAGACGAATTCAACCGTTTCTCAATAGATAATACAGAAAGGAAATGGATAGACAAAAGTTCAAGAGCAAATTCAGTAATCCTAATAACAAATAATAACTTCTCCACTCATGCTATGTCTAATAACAGTAACATAAGTAATGAAACCCGTAATAACTCCAGAAATAACTCGAATACTCCTTTACCTATCCCATTGACGAGGCACCCTTCCTCTTATGCTATACCAAGTCACGTCTACGGTTTAGAAAAATATGTCACCTGTCAACTAGATGAATTATCAACTGTTAAGGATGATAGTGCTGCAAATTCTTCATTGGAAACATTGGATACTATGGTTACCACACCAATGAATAGCCCCATCTCAAATTCTAAAAACACTATCTTTAGTGATCATTTCAGAAATGGGAGCAATATCTCGCACTATCGTTCCAACAACGGCAATGATGAAGGTAATGATGATGATGATGATGATTGCTCCTCTTCTGAGGAAATTGTTGATTTTTCACCAATATCAAGAAACAAAAATAATAGACCAAGTTTCACCTTCCATAACATGTTTCAACCAACAGCAAATAACCGTGCAGAGAGTAATGAATCAACTAATATTCCTAATTCTTCCCCTTCTTCTAGAGCATCACCTTTTGATGAACCAAAAAACCAGCAATCGTTTATTAAGGTATCTCTAGCTAATTCATTCGCGTCATAATGCAAATCTGCCTCTGGTTCATTCATATTCAAATCCGCTCACTCACATACATTAATTAATATTTCTGTGAATCTCTATTTCTTTCTCTTGAATATATATATATATATATATCTACCTATATTTATATACTTTTAAGTGTACTAATTATCACTTATTTAATTTTAATAGAATATTCCTTTTAGTTCCACTTTTCTCCATTGTTCATTAATTCAAATATTCCTAAAAGCAACTATATGCATACGGTTACCAATACTAAACCATATTTATCACCGTAAGTGATATATCACCTATCCATACACATACATACCGTTGAATTCTCCATATATTTGCTTTCCCAATTCGTATTCTCTTATTATGGGGTGTGGTGTCCGGCTGGTTTACATACATTTCCCCTACATTAAACAGCGAAAAAATTTACAACGAAAAATCTCAGATGAGAATGCAAAAAGAGTAACCAGAAAAGAAAAAAACTAAAGCCTAGTACTTAGAATAGCAATTCGAATGTATGCTTGCATTACTTAACTAGATAGCCTTTCTTATCATTTCAATAGCTAGATTCATTTTTTAAGAGGATATAATTAAGCATAATTCAATAAGAAGCATACTATATTATACACTCTTTTTTGATTAGTGTTATCGTCTAATTATATTTATATAAATTGGTGTATATATTGTTTGATATACAAATGACAAGCACTAATAATAATAATAATAATAATAACTGTTTTATTCAACCTGATGATTCCATAGAGACAAGAGATAATATTGAGAATCAATATCTCTCACCAAATGATATTTCGTCTACAATTGTCCCTGATGATAATTTAGAATTATTGGACGACGAACAACAACTTCTTAACCACACACACCACGGTCAAAGCGAAGAACAAGTAGTCTCAACTGAGCACGCATGTGCATATTGTGGTATCGACTCACCAACATGCGTAATAAAGTGTAATAATTGTAATAAATGGTTTTGTAATTCAAAAAACGGCACCAATAGCTCCCATGTAATTAATCACTTAGTCCTAGCTCACCATAATGTCGTTTCATTACACCCAGAATCTGATTTAGGTGATACTGTCTTAGAATGCTACAATTGTGGTAGGAAAAACGTCTTTCTGTTGGGTTTTGTCTCCGCAAAGAGTGAGGCGGTTGTAGTGTTGCTCTGTAGGGCTCCATGTGCACAAGCCAAGAATCCAAATTGGGACACAGATCAATGGCTGCCGTTGATTGAAGAAAGACAATTCCTATCTTGGGTAGCAGAGGATCCCACAGATGACGAAAAATTAACAGCAAGATTAATTACGCCAAGTCAAATCTCAAAATTAGAGGCAAAATGGAGATCAAATAAAGATGCAACTATAAATGATATTGATATCCCAGAGGAACAAGAAGACATCCCACCATTGCTATTGAGATATCAAGATGCTTATGAATATCAAAGATCATATGGTCCATTGATTAAATTAGAAGCAGATTATGATAAACAATTAAAAGAATCTCAAGCTTTGGAACATATTTCTGTAACTTGGTCATTAGCATTAAATAATAGACATTTGGCTTCATTTTCATTATCAACATTTGAGTCGAATGAATTGAAAGTCGCTGTTGGTGATGAAATGGTATTGTGGTACTCAGGTGTACATCATCCAGAATGGGAAGGTCGTGGGTATATTGTTCGTTTACCTAATAGTTTTCAAGATACATTCACATTAGAGTTAAAGCCAAGCAAAATACCACCACCAACCCATCTAACAACTGGTTTCACAGCAGAATTCATTTGGAAAGGTACTTCTTACGATAGAATGCAAGATACATTGAAAAAATTTGCAGTTGATAAAAAATCAATTTCCGGGTATTTATATTACAAGATTCTGGGCCATCAAGTTGTCGATATTTCCTTTGATGTGCCATTACCAAAAGAAATGTCAATTCCACATTTCACCAAATTAAATGCTTCTCAATCAAACGCAGTCGAACATGTTCTACAAAGACCACTATCTCTAATTCAAGGTCCTCCAGGTACTGGTAAAACTGTCACCTCTGCAACAATTGTTTATCACTTAGCTAAGATTCATAAAGATAGAATCTTGGTCTGTGCACCATCAAATGTAGCTGTTGATCATTTGGCCGCAAAATTACGTGATTTGGGTCTAAAGGTTGTTAGATTAACTGCTAAAAGTAGAGAAGATGTTGAAAGTTCTGTATCGACATTAGCATTACATAATTTGGTCTCAAGAAGTTCCACAGGTGAATTGAAAAAACTATTAAAATTAAAGGAAGAGGTCGGTGAACTATCTGCAAATGATACAAAGAGATTTGTTAAACTGGTGAGAAAAGCTGAATCAGAAATCTTAGCCAAGGCGGATGTCGTTTGTTGCACATGTGTAGGTGCTGGTGATAAAAGATTAGATACAAAATTCAGAACAGTTTTAATTGATGAAAGTACACAAGCTTCTGAGCCTGAATGTTTAATCCCAATTGTTAAAGGTGCCAAACAAATTGTCCTTGTTGGTGATCATCAACAATTGGGACCCGTTATTCTTGAAAGAAAAGCAGCAGATGCTGGTTTGAAACAATCTTTGTTTGAAAGATTAATCTCGCTCGGTCACGTTCCAATTAGATTAGAGGTCCAATATCGTATGAACCCTCATCTGAGTGAATTCCCAAGTAACATGTTCTATGAAGGTAGTTTACAAAATGGTATTACTATAGAACAAAGAACTGTGCCAAACAGCACATTCCCATGGCCAATTCATGATGTTCCTATGATGTTTTGGGCAAACTATGGTAGGGAAGAAATATCTTCCAATGGTACTTCTTATTTGAATAGAATTGAAGCGATGAATTGTGAACGTATTATTACTAAGCTATTTAAGGACGGTGTTAAACCTGAACAGATTGGTGTTATTACACCTTACGAAGGTCAAAGAGCCTATATTTTACAGTATATGCAAATGAACGGTGCCTTGGATAAAGACTTGTATGTTCAAGTTGAAGTTGCATCTGTGGATGCATTCCAAGGACGTGAGAAAGATTATATTATATTATCTTGTGTTCGTGCTAATGAACAACAAGCCATCGGGTTCTTACGTGATCCAAGACGTTTGAATGTTGGTTTAACCCGTGCTAAGTATGGTTTGGTTATTTTAGGTAACCCAAGATCGTTGTCAAGGAATTTATTATGGAATCATCTATTAATCCATTTCAGAGAAAAGGGGTGTTTGGTTGAAGGTTCTTTGGATAACTTACAATTATGTACTGTTCAGTTAACAAAATATCAACCAAAGAAGAATAACCGCTTGCATGATAACAATAAGAATGATGGTATGGATAATCAATTCCACTTCAATATGGGAATGGGTATGGATGACTTTCCAAATATGCAGGATTTTGATACACAAAGTTTAATGTCGTTTGGTGGTGGGACTGAGATGACTAATGCGTTTAATAATAATGAGTTTGTTCCAAGTACTGATTTTTCGTCGTATATGAATAATGGTTATTGGAATTTTGAAAATTATAAACAAGATCAAAATAAAAATGTAAATTCGGAATTAAATGATGAAACTGTATATAGAAAAGATGGTCCACAATTGAATTCAAATTTTGCTCAAGAATTAGAGAGAAATGAACAAGACTTGAACAAGAATAATGGTGATTTATTAAGTAACGGATTTGGTCGTTTAAATATCTAAGTGTTTTTTTGTATTATGTTTTAGGAGAATAAAATCCGTTAGGTTTCAAATTCTGAATTTTGGCAATTCAAGTCGAATGTTGTGGAACCAGCAAGTATGCCAGTGCTCACTTAGCTGTATTCACCTTTGATAGACCATATATCAAAAAAACTGTGTTATCTATATTTTGATGTTGTTAAGTGAAGTTACATTAATTCGAAACTTTAGGTTAGCTTAGAGAATAACTATATATTTTTGTAATTTAATATTAATTAACCACAACAGTCTTCGGTAAAATAAACAATGGATATGGTTTCATAAAACTCATTTTTTTCTCAAATAAAAATGAAAACTTATTTGGACGAGTTGGGAATCGAACCCAAGACCTCTCCCATGCTAAGGGAGCGCGCTACCAACTACGCCACACGCCCATATTTGTTGATTTTTTACCAAAATTGTTCGTGCCTTGTGGAAGATAAAATTTAAAATATAATACTGATATAATAAACTAGTCTTATTCTCTATGTCAAGTTATAGAGATAAATAAAGTTTGGACTTTATTTAAATCTTAACTATTAATATATGCTTAATACTATTTAACGTCGTCATAACTACTAACGCGCACTTGAAAATTCTTGTATCGAAGAATTCATATGTAAGAAGAGCAACGCATTTCTCAACATATTGCTCTTCACTACCACTTTACTTTATTTGTAATATATATATATATAATTATACTGATTGTATGATGATGTTAAAGACTTAGGACTATGCGTTGTTGTTGTATAACTAGATTGGCGTTTTTAAGCTATAAACTTTATGTATTCTACATTATTAATTTACTTGTTTGTTCTTTTCTATCTCTCATAATTTTTCTTGCAAAGTTTTTACCATTCACAAATTTGTAAAAAACTAAATGAATACGAGTGCTGTTAATAGGTAAACCAAAACCACGAAATATTACTTATTCTAACTTAGCCTTGTAATATCAATTTTTGGTCAATTAAAATTCCAACAAGCTGCCGCGGAAAAGCATTTTCTAACTTCAAATAATAAGTTCCAATTTCTTCTGAGTCTTTGCTTACTAATCATTGTCTTGGTATCTGGAAGTATCTCTTCTGAACTAGTTTCACCTTCTATAGTTTTAATTATCTTTTTGAATTCTGTATAAAGTGTTGGATAGTTATGATTTTTATGAAAACTATTCATCATGATTAACAAAGGACGTATTTTCTTTAATTTTGTAGAAGGAGGTTTGCCCTTTTACAATAAGATCAAAAATATTAAAAAATGGCACTAATGTGTATTTATGTCAATTGGGATTGAATATTATATTTCCTTTTCGTTAAAACAAGCTCCAACCAGAACAACTCATTTAGTGTATGTATACAACCGCTAGACATTAATAATATTTTTTTTGTTATTAAAAGGGTGTATTAATTACTGTGTGATAGGTGATATATAAGTAATTAAATAAGTAATTAAATAATAACAAAATCGCTAAGTAATAGAAAAATTAAAGATTATTTTTTATTAATTATGAAGATGAAAATGAAGTACATTTGAATCTTAAAAATGAAGAACATTGATAATTAAACTGAAGGAAAAATCATTGATGGGTCATATATATTTTATGAAGATGGCCTTGTTAAGATTAATATTATATATATATATATATATATTATTATTTCAAATTTATTTCAGAGAGAAAGCTTCTGGGGCTTCACCTTCTGGGCCAATGTATTTTGGATCTCTCCATGGACCAACATCAGATAAGTATAGGCCACCAGTAGCTTCGTCTACTTCTGATAAACCACCAAATTTCTTTGGTAAATTTTCAGCTGGGATTTGTTTTAATAATTCCTTCTGGTATGAACTGCTCAAGATAAAAATTTTAGAAACAGTGACTGGATCCAAAAATGGTTTGAATAATCTGAATGCAGTTGAGAAACCGAATGGAGCATTGATAAGGTAAAATTTACCCATACGTTCTGGGTAGTAGTTTTGACTGATATAGGATGCTTCTCTGACATAACCCAAAACACTGTATGCGCTTGAAATAGAGATACCTTTCAAGTCCATGATTGTACAAGAGGTTTCTTCAAGGTAACCAGACGCTCTTGAACAGGCAGGTAATCTATACTTAGCAACAGATTCGTATTCCCAGACTAAATTCTTTAACATACGTTCTTCGGAGGTAATTTTAGTCATTTCTGTTAAATTAACGGCACCTAACTCTTCAACGTAGACTGGGCGACCATCTTTGTCAGTTTTGTGGTAGTATTGTGGGTAAAATTTGGCAACCAATGGTTTTTCATCGTAGTGGAAATCTTTCAAGATTGTGTTGGTACCATATTCCTTTCTCCATTTTTCACAATTTTCGAACATGGTCTTAGCTAAGGCAACATCGAACTTTCTAGCTCTTAAGAAACGTAACAAAGTAGCGTCATCTAAACGTTCGACAAAGCCAGCATCTTCCAGCTCTTTTCTAATCTGTTCCAAGGCTTTGGTTTGGGCATCGTTCAAGTTACCTGGTGTACCTGGTAATGAACCTGGTGCACAAGTTTGTGGATAAGATTCTAATAATATTTTTTCTTCAGCCTGAAATTAATGATTTATTTTTTATTTATAAATTGTTAGTAAATATGGGCACTTGTCACATCTTCGAACAATTGCCATCGATATAGTAATCAAGGTTTAAATTAAATCGCTAGATTGTACCCCAATTGGTCGAAAAGCTTGTTTGAAAAAGGAAGAAAAGAGTAATATCATACAGTAACCATTGTGATCTATTTTGTGAAATGTAATTACCTCGTGTTGATTACTTGTTTGAGTATCGAGTACAAGTGAAATTATCTGATTAAATAATAAACTATTGATTAAATAAGAAATTAACCAAACTGAGAAGTAAACCTATGAAAAAATTGATGATTTTCAGATGCTGATAAATCGTCTTAATTTGTTTTGTTTTGTTTTGTTGTTCATTTTAGAAAAAGGAAAAAATCGGCGAACAACAAAACCGAGATAATTGCGACGATGAAAAATAAAGGCGCAGACGACGAATTTTGCACTTTCGATTTGATCACCCGGACGTTTATTGGAATATTTGAGGATGATTAAAGGTTTAGCACATAAGTAATGAATATAAATGGATGTTGGAGAGAAAAGTATTATCTATTCTCTGTATGTTTAGTTTACTATTCCCTGTTATAGAAAATTGATGCAATTATTAACGCAGCATTATTTAAATAGAGAAGAAAATGGTAGTGTATATATCGTTCGTGTTCAATGAGAATATTTCATCCTTCTCGTGCTTGTAACGCGTTAATAAAAAAAGCTTAGTTGTAATGAGATGGTTTAATTTTGGCGTTTGTTAAGATTGCAACAGCAATAAGTTTAAAGATAGGCTTAATATCTCACTGGTTTTGTTGATCATATATAGATAGAAGTCAGTATATGAGAATGGACAGTACCACAGCTTTAAATGAGCAAATCCCCTCCAATTTAGTGCCGCATTTAGATAATCTAGGGAAAAGTTCATTGTTCGATGATGATAGTAGCAAACACGAAGATAGTTTTAGGTTTGTTTCATGTTCTGGTAATACCATCAAGTTAAAAAAAAGAGATACCGCTGAATATACCGTACATAGAGCATCTTATTTAAATAAGAGTAGCAATACTTCACAATGGGAGGATGACGATTCCTACGGTATTAATATCAATGCACTACTTGATAAAATAGAAGCTCGTGATGGGGGTAGAAAAGGAGATGGTGATAGTAACATAACTAACTCTAATGAAAGTAGTTGTAAAAGTAAAAAACCAGTAAAACTTTGGGTTGAAAAATGGCGCCCAAAATCCTTTTTAGATTTAGTCGGAAATGAAAGATCTAATAGAAAAATCTTATCCTGGCTAAGGCAATGGTCACCACTGGTATTTAAGGAGCAATTACCAAGACTTCCTAAAAAAGGAAATGAGGAGGAATTAGACCCTGATCCTTTATTAAGGCCGCATAAAAAAATCCTATTAATTCACGGTCCACCAGGTATTGGTAAAACTTCTGTAGCCCATGTGGTCACAAAGCAGGCTGGATTTACTGTTGCAGAAATTAATGCAAGTGATGAAAGGGCAGGTCAATTAGTAAGAGATAAAGTAAATAATACTTTATTTAATCAAACTTTTCATGACACTCCTGTATGTTTAGTTGCGGATGAAATTGATGGTAGTGTAGAGAGTGGATTTGTTAAAGTATTGATCGATATTATACACAAGGACACAAGAGCTACTAATAAGCTAAAGTATTTATCTGCTTCAGGCATTAAACAGAAGAAAACAAAGCAAAAAAAGTCATCTAATGTTTTAACACGTCCTATCATTGCAATTTGTAATAATTTATATGCACCAGCTTTAGAAAAGCTGAGACCGCATTGTGAGATTATTTCATTTAAGAGACCTTCAGATGGTTCTCTTCAAGAACGTTTAGAGCATATTTGTGAAAGAGAAAAGCTCAGTTTATCTGTTAAAACTATTACTGATCTGATTGATCTTTCTCAGGGTGACGTGAGAAATTGTATTAATAATCTACAGTTTATGGCATCACATAATATAAAAGGTCCAGTCCAATCAACTATTGGAGATAAGGAGAAAAACACATGGGAATTAAGTAATAAGGATTCTACACTCTCATGGTTTTTATTGGTTAATCGAATATTCAAAAAATATGCCCATGTATCCATTAAGGAACAGGTTTCTAATTTACTACATCAAATCGAAATGAATGGGAACTATGACAGAATCGTACAAGGATGTTTCAGTTTGTTCCCCTTAGTAAAATACTCAGGAAATGGTATGGTGAAACCCTCGCAGGTTTCGGATTGGTTATATTACCATGATTTGATGTACAAATCAATGTTTGAACATAATGGTGAGTTATTACGTTATTCTTCCATTGTCCCACTTGCGTTTTTTGAAAACTTTGCTGATATTGCAAATAAAGAAGATGTACGGATTAAAAATCAGGAATTCGAGTATCGTGAACAGAGAAAAGCCAATATGGATATAATTAGCTTGGTAAATAGTCATCTATCCGCAGAGATACCTGCTGTTGCGGCATTTACCAATAGGAACTCTTTAGTGTTTGATATTTTACCTTATTTGGACTATATGTTATCTACAGATTTTGCCAAAATTAGAAGTTTGA
Organism: Jamesozyma piceae; assembly: GCA_030674245.1. Lineage (NCBI taxonomy): Eukaryota > Fungi > Ascomycota > Saccharomycetes > Saccharomycetales > Saccharomycetaceae > Jamesozyma > Jamesozyma piceae. The sequence continues at coordinate 124,656 of JAJLYB010000011.1, forward strand.
AACTCAAAAATACTATAGCAGATGCGGTACTCAAGTTACTAGAAAACTTTCAATTAGAATTGATACAAACCCAGCATGATTCGAACGATTCGAGATTAGTTCTTAGTGTAAGCCCGCCGTTTTCTAACGTTGTTTTATTGGATTCAAAGCGTAGCAAAGATGTTGTGATGAAACGTCCTCAAAATCTAAGTTTGTTGTTGGCTAAATCCGAGGAGAACAAAATTAAAAAGAGACATATTAGTCAAACTACAAAAGAAAAAACAATAACTGAAGAAAAAATGAATAAGAGACAAAAGACCAGTAACGGTAGTACAATTGATTTTTTCAAAAACCAGTACAATTCAATGAAAGATCGTCACCCCACAACAAGTCCTTCTGACGTTTCAAAACGCCCGGCAAATCCAAATTGGATTTTAACTGCAAAAACAAGTGACAAAGAGAATAACAATCCTAATAATGATACTGATAATTCTGGAATTCAAAAGAATGATAAATCTCGTATTTGGGTCAAATATAAGGCTGGTTTTTCAAATGCTGTCAGAAAAAATGTTTCATGGGATACACTGTGGCAATAATTAAGTCATATTTATAGAAATTTGAAATTTGATGAGATTGGGTCAATCAGTGGGTAGATATAAACAAGAAAACCTTGGGCGGTTCTTTTTCAGTAACTCCACTTATTATATGATGATATATTCCAGTCTTTACATTTCATTTTTGTAAGTGTAACCGCATTAAAAATCCTTAGATTTACAAAACTCTAAATAGAATTAACTACAGTATTTAAAGTAATAGGTGGGACCCAAAGGCGGTCTTTTAATCTATGCTGACGATAGCATAATATTAGTTTTATACATTTAAAAAAAATTGAAACTTCCTCTAAACGAGGTTGAATATTTGTACACAGGTGTATGAGGTACAAAAAAATAGATTTCTCACATATCTCATACTTAACTAACGATAAGTGGGGCACTTCCATTTAAACATATTTTTTTAATAACTACGCCAGTAATTTAGATGAATATATTAAGTGACGCGTTAAAAATAGAAACTTTCAAACCGTGGAAAAAAAGTTCAAAAATAAGAATATTAACAACTTAGTCAGAAGTTATAATATTGCAAATATTATTTTTCTTGAGTATAGGGACAACATGGCTCTAGATATGAACATTCATAAACCTTTTGCTTTGTTCCCTTAATACATAATTGGGTAATATTTTTTCTAATCTCGCCAAAAATGGTTTGTAAACCTAATCATCTGTTCAGGCCTCCGGTGCTAAAGGCATATGTAAGTTTTCTTTTCACTTAGAAAAATACTATTTTCCAGTTATATAAAGATTCTTTGTTATTTGGCAGAATTCAGTCAAGGATTACTCTTTCCGGTTGTTTATTATGGTAAGACAATTTCCCCTAAATTTACCTATAAAAATATTTCTAGTCGATGTCTGAGATGCTAAGCATGAATATTTCAGGCTGAGTCATCGAAAGTGCATAAAGTAATCTAATGATCCTTGAATTCAGTATTTTTAAGGTATGGTATGTCAAATGGAAGGGAAGGAAATTTATATATTTATAAATTTATATAAATATTCCAGTTAACTCAAAAAATTCTTTCATTTTATTCTAGTATTTTTCATTCACCTTCAAATATAAGAAGATAGTTTATTAATTTTAGTATAGACTTTATATCATTGATTTATATTGTTTAACTTTTTTTTTCAATCATTTTAAAAATAATAATAAATATGTCAAAATCTGATGATTTTTCTGATAAACTACAGGAAAAATCTCCAAAAGACGTTTCTTCCTATTTAATTGAAGAATCTGAAGAGGAGGAGGAAGATATAAATGCTTTAGTTGAAGAATTACAATCTAATTGTGATATTGAAGAAGAGGACGATATCGATATCCCAGTTGCTATTGGTGAAGCAAAGTCAATTCCAGATGAAATGCTACAAACAGATCCAACAACTGGGTTAACCTCTGACGAAGTCATTTACCGAAGAAGAAAATATGGTTTAAATCAGATGGCAGAGGAGCAATCCTCGTTAATTATTAAGTTCCTAATGTTTTTTGTCGGGCCAATCCAATTTGTTATGGAAGCATCTGCTATATTAGCAGCAGGACTTTCAGATTGGGTAGATTTCGGTGTAATCTGTGGTCTTTTATTCTTAAATGCAGCAGTCGGTTTTATCCAAGAATTTCAGGCAGGGTCAATAGTGGATGAACTGAAGAAAACATTAGCTAACTCCGCAATAGTTATTAGAGATAGCATCTTACTCGAAGTTCCTGCAAATGAGGTAGTTCCTGGCGATATATTACAGTTGGAAGATGGTACGATTATTCCAGCAGATGGTCGCTTAATAACAGAAGAATGTTTCTTGCAAGTTGATCAATCTTCTATCACTGGAGAATCATTGGCTGTTACTAAATATTATGGTGATTTAACGTTTTCTTCTTCTACGGTGAAGAGAGGTGAAGGGTTCATGGTTGTTAGTGCTATTGGAGATAACACCTTTGTTGGTAGGGCCGCTGCTTTGGTTAATAAAGCGGGAGATGGGAAAGGTCATTTTACAGAAGTCTTGAATGGTATTGGTATAGTTTTATTAGCACTAGTTGTTGTTACATTATTGGTCGTATGGACTGCTTCCTTTTACAGAACTAATTCAATAGTTACCATTTTAAGGTATACTTTAGGTATTACAATTATAGGCGTTCCAGTAGGATTACCTGCTGTTGTTACAACTACAATGGCAGTTGGAGCTGCCTATTTAGCAAAAAAGAAAGCAATAGTTCAGAAACTATCTGCTATTGAGTCGTTGGCTGGTGTTGAAATCTTGTGTTCTGATAAAACTGGTACATTAACTAAAAACAAATTATCTTTACATAATCCATACATAGTGAAAGGTATTACGGCTGATGAGTTAATGTTAACTGCTTGTTTAGCAGCATCAAGGAAAAAGAAAGGTTTGGATGCAATCGATAAAGCCTTTTTGAAGGCACTAATAGATTATCCAACCGCAAAGAATTCTTTGGCCAAATACAAGGTTCTGGAATTTCATCCCTTTGATCCTATTTCAAAGAAGGTCACTGCTATTGTTGAATCACCAGAGGGAGAAAGAATTATTTGTGTTAAAGGAGCACCACTCTTTGTATTAAAAACTGTTGAAGAAGATCACCCCATTGATGAGGACGTTCATGAAAATTATGAAAATAAAGTTGCTGAATTAGCATCAAGAGGGTTTCGTGCTTTGGGTGTTGCTAGAAAGAGAGGTGAAGGTCATTGGGAAATTTTGGGTGTTATGCCATGTATGGATCCTCCAAGGGATGATACTGCTGATACTGTGATGGAAGCCAAAAATTTAGGATTACGAGTCAAGATGTTAACAGGTGATGCTGTCGGAATAGCTAAAGAAACTTGTAGACAGTTAGGCCTTGGTATTAATATCTACGATGCAGAAAGATTAGGTTTAGGTGAAGGTGGTGTCACTATGCCAGGATCTGAATTAGCAGATTTTGTTGAAAATGCTGATGGTTTCGCTGAAGTTTTCCCACAGCATAAATATAGAGTTGTAGAAATTTTACAACAAAGAGGCTATTTAGTTGCCATGACTGGCGATGGTGTTAACGATGCCCCCTCTTTAAAGAAAGCAGACACCGGTATTGCTGTCGAAGGCGCTACCGATGCTGCTAGATCTGCAGCTGATATTGTTTTCTTGGCTCCAGGTTTATCTGCTATTATTGATGCTTTAAAGACTTCAAGACAAATTTTTCACAGGATGTATGCTTATATTGTTTATCGTATTGCCTTATCTCTTCACCTAGAAATATTTTTGGGGTTATGGATTGCCATATTAAATAGATCTTTGAATATTGAATTGATAGTTTTCATCGCTATATTTGCTGATGTTGCTACACTAGCTATTGCATATGATAATGCTCCTTACTCACAGACTCCTGTAAAATGGAATTTACCAAGGTTATGGGGTATATCTGTGATTTTAGGTATTGTGTTAGCTATTGGATCGTGGATAACTTTAACAACCATGTTTGTATCAAAAGGTGGGATTATAGAGAATTTTGGATCGATTGACGGTATCATGTTTTTACAAATATCTTTAACTGAAAACTGGTTAATATTTATTACAAGAGCAGTTGGTCCTTTTTGGAGTTCTATTCCTTCTTGGCAATTAACTGGAGCAGTTTTTATTGTGGATGTTATTGCAACCCTTTTTGCTCTCTTTGGCTGGTGGTCACAAAACTGGACTGATATTGTTACTGTTGTTCGTGTTTGGGTCTGGTCTATTGGTATTTTTTGTGTAATGGGTGGTGCTTATTATCTAATGGCAGATTCAAAAGTTTTTGATAGGTTTATGAACGGTAAATCATTAAAAGAACCAGTATTTACTAGATCTGTTGAGGATTTCCTCTCTGCTATGCAAAGAGTTTCCACCCAACACGAAAAAAACAATTAAGTGTTTAAAGTTTGTTTAAAGTTTGTTCTAAAAAAAATTTATTAAATTTATCTTATTTTTCAATGCATGGTTAATCTAATAGGCATTATATATTCCTTTAAAAATTACTTTTTCTTAAATAGAAGTTTTTAAAGATGTAGTTTTGTATTTTTTATATGTTATTAAATTTAAATTTAAATCGTAGAAAAACTATTTTTATATGTTGTCTTATATTTTGAAGAATACATGGTATATATATGCCATCCACGTTTTTTTAATCTTTTTTGATTTGATAATGTGTAAAATAATAACAAAACTGCTGGAACTCTAATAATACATAGAGACCTAATATAGGACTATAATGGTATTGCGATTATTCTAGAAAGTTCTAAAATGATTATGAAAATATAGGCTTATACCATGGTTTAAGTGTATACATAGAATGAGTGTACTATAAAAATAGAAACTAGTAGAATGATGTAGAAACTTCTAGAAGAAGAACTCAATTAGAAGAAGACCCAAAGTATAAAAGGATGGATAATGTTTAAGAAGATAACAAAGTTATTCATCAATACACTTATATATCTTATATACAATTTATAAGAAACCAGAAGAATTAATAATTATTCAGTATACATACGTATTCAGAATAATAACCATTTATAGAAGTATTACATTGGTCTTTTATATACTTTCATTATAGTCTAAGTTTCATACAGTTAATATCAATTTCTTGAACCCACTGGAATGTTAAATAAAAAGCACTTAAACAGTACAAATATAAAAAGTACATATAAGTAATGAATTAAAGAGTTTTCTTAAAATTTAGGATATACCCACTAATAAATTGAGTACAAATGTTGTTTTTCATTATAAAATAAAGTCATACACAACCATTTAGATGATTGTTATTTTCAATAGTCCCTTTTCACATTTGAAAAGTTAAATGACTATTTAAAATATTCTTTTACTTTAAGATATTTGCTTAGTTTTAAATAAATGAAATAGTAAAGTATACATTAAACGTTATTCCATGAACTCTCACTGAAATTCTGTAACTTGCTAAGAAGTGATGTTTGTTTCTTAATTTACCGCCGCTTCTGGCTTCTGGGCTTTAACTTTTTTTTATTGAAGTATTATTTTTTAGCATGTTAGTAAAAGAAACGCGAGAACTTCAACAATTCGACATTTATAAATACAACTATAGAATTAACGCGTTCAATCTACAACTTTAGACTGTATTGAAGTCAGAAGTAGTATACAAAACAAACTGTTCAAATATGGCTCCTTCTTCAAAGACTAAACTGAAGTTTAATAAATCCATCATATCTACATCAGAAAGTTTAATTTCAACAAATGATCTATTATCACGCTTAATTTCCTTACATGAAGAGTTATCATCATTAGTGCAAGACACGGTTGACTTGACAAGTTTAGACCAGTACCGTAATGGCCTAATAAACAAAAAGTTGTTAAAACATAAAGATAATGGTATTCGTGCATATACTAGTTGTTGCTTAAGTGATATTTTAAGACTATATGCACCAGACGCTCCATACACTGATACCCAATTAACAGATTTTTTTAAGTTAGTCCTTTCACAATTTGAGCAATTAGGCGAGCAAGAAAATGGCTATTATATCCAACAAAAGTATTTGATTGTCAGATTACTAGAATATAGATCTATAGTTTTAATAACTGATTTACCTTCATCCAGTAAACTTATCGAACAATTATTTGGAATATTTTATGACGAGAATAGAACTTTTGACTCAAAGTTATTCAATGTCATAGGTGGTATTCTAGGTGAGGTTATTTCAGAATTTGATTCAGTTCCCATGCCAGTCTTAAAATTAATTTTTAACAAGTTTTTGACTTATAACCTTAAAGAAGTGCCAAAAGGGTTAGCCGTAAGTTCTAATTGTGGTTATGAATTGAGTTTAATCCTCTGTGATATGTACGCAAATAGAATGAGCAGACACTTGACAAGGTATTACTCAGAAATTTTATACCACGTTTCTAATGAAAAGGACAATAATTCATACGATTCAAATATAAAAATCTCAAGAACCCTCGAAAAGTTACATACACTTATTACTAGGCTATGGGAAACGGTACCAGAATTAGTTTCTTCAATAATTGGGTTTGTATATCATGAATTATCATCACCAAATGAAATCATAAGAAAATTGTCAACTAAACTTGTGGGAAATTTACTTACCATAGATTCTGACTTAAATTTTGTTATAACACATCAAGACACGTTTAACTGCTGGTTATCCAAAATAGCCGATGTTAACCCAGAAGTGAGAATACAGTGGGTAGAAGCCATTCCTGGGATTTTGTCAGTCAGGGATGATATTTCTCAAGAAATTAGCAAAGGTTTGGCAAAGACATTTGTTGATTCCGACCATCGTGTTCGTAAGGCTTCCGTATTAATTATCTACGAGGTTCCAATTCGAAACATATGGAAATACATCCAAGAAAATTCCATTTATACATCACTTTTACACTTAACAAGGGAGAAGAACAGGGATGTTAGAGAGCTATGTATCAAAACAGTAGCTAAATTCTACTCTGAATCAATTATGAAAATTGATAGATGCTCCCAAAATAAAGAACTGTGGGATATTGTTGATACAATCCCAAGTACTCTATTTAATCTTTATTATATTAATGATTCGAATATCAATGAGCATGTTGATAAAGTTATATTCGAATATTTGCTACCTTTAGAAATCGATGACAACAAAAGAGTTGAAAGACTATTAATAGTTCTATCCCATTTTGATAAAAAGGCCTTTTCTTCTTTTTTTGCATTTAACAAGAGACAGTTACAAATGTCACTTGCGTTCTCAAAATATATTGAATTTTGTGAGTTTTTGAATAAGAATAGCACTAAAGAAACAAGTTCTGATGACAGAAAAGATGAGGGCGAGGTACCAATAGAGAATGTTACTGGCACTACTGTAAAGTATCACAAAACTGTGGAATGGCTAGCAACAGGTATGGCAGATCCAATGAAAGCATCCGAATCTTTAGAAATATTGAAGAAAATGAATGATCCTAGGATTTTTTATTTGATCAAGACTTCTATTACAAATGATATACCTATGAAAACATTAAAAAATAGTATCAAAGAATTAATGCATAAATTGGAAGAGTCAGGTTTATTTAGGAGGTATAATATTCCAACAATTTCTACAATCATTCCAAAAGAGTTAGCTTCTAATATAAAGATATTACTTTACAGATCAGCCCCTTTAATCTACAACGTTTCAAATATTAGCATATTCTTGGATTTATCAAAGAGCTCTAACAAGGATGAAATTAAATTAAAGAGAAAATTGTTGGATAATATATCCAAAGTGAATCCTACCCTTTTCAAAGATCAAGTCAGAACATTGAAAAACATCGTCAATGACATAGATGGAGCAAATCCAGCTAACGAGAATGATATTCTAACATTAAATGAAACTTTGAAAACCTTGTACAAGATATCCAAAGCTTTGAGGGATCAAATCGACTTTGATTCATTTTTCATTACAAAATTAAATGATTTTGCTAACGAAGGAAATACTATGATGGCAAAATATGCTACAAAATTAATTGCTTTATCCCCTAACTCTGAAGAGGAACTAAAAAGGCTTAAAAGTCTATGCTTGCCTTTAAATTTAATAGAGGACAAATACTTTGCTTCTCACATTGTTGTATTAATGGAAATTTTCAAATTTCAACCTGGAATCTTGGACAATGATTCAACAGATATTGTTAGCTATTTAATAAAAGAAGTTTTATTATCGAACCAAGTTGTTGGCTCTATTGATGATGATATTGAATGGGTAAGTGATTCTCTTATTGAAAGTGGGAAAAACGATAAATATTTACCACTTAGTTCTAAAATTTTTGCACTGAAACTATTCACAAATAAGTTAAGATCGATCTCCTCAAATGTTTTGAGTGATGACTTGTCTAAGACATTTACAGAAAAGACAATCAAGTTATTTTTCTACTTAATCGCAAGTGGTGGTGAGTTGGTTTCAGAGAATAATGAAAAAAATTATCCTACTCCAGATAATTACCAAAAGAAATTAAGATTAACAGCAGGGTTACAAATTTTAAAGTTAGCAAAGATATCCAGTATGAACGACTTTATAAGATCTATTGATGTTATTAAATTAATCAATCTAGTTGAAGACGAATCATTGCCTGTAAGAAAAACATTTCTTGATAAATTAAAAGATTATATTGGTAATGAGCTAATATCTATTAAATTTTTACCTCTGATTTTTTTCACAGCTTACGAGCCAGATAACGAATTAAAGATAGCGACGAAGACTTGGATTAATTATACATTTAACAAAGACTCGTTTAGAAAAGGTACATTTTTTGAAAGGGTACTACCAAGGTTAATCCATGCAATTGCACACCACCCAGATATCGTAGATGGTCTTGATTCTTTTAATGACTCTGATGAATATTTAAATGCTTTAGCTACAGCAATTGATTATTTAATATTCTATTTTGATTCTATTGCCGCACAAGAAAACTTTAGTTTACTGTATTACTTGTCAGAAAGAGTGAAGAATTATCAAGACAGAGCAATAATTGAAGAAGACGAGGACGAGGATGGAGACAATGGAGATACTGAGCCAATTAAAAGGGACAACAAATCTCAGAGTAATAAAATGTATATCATTGGAGAATTATCCCAATTAATCCTTTTACAATTAAAAGAAAAAAGAAACTGGCAACATTCAGCGTACCCTGGTAAATTGAATTTACCAAATGATTTATTTAAACCGTTCGAATCAACTAAGGAAGCACAAGCTTCATTCAAAACCTATATTGACGAAAAATACACCGAGAAGTTGAAAACCAATATTAAAGTAAAAGTTGGTAGGATTATTCATGCTTCACAAACACAAAGACAAAGAGCCCAAAAGAGGCTACTCGCAAATGAATACCAAAACATCGGCTCAGCCAATAAAAAAAAAAAGACAGTGCGTCGTCGTAATAGAGATGACGATAACGATGACGACGAAGAAATTACTAATGATAAAGAGAATGGCAATACTGACGAGGCATATATGCCATCTCAAAAGAACAAAAGGGTATACGAAGCTTCTGTAACGAAAAATTTAAGAACTAGAAAATCTGTGGATTATAAAGATGATGATGATGACATTGATGAAGATGACATATAGATATCATCACAGCTATTAATTGTTTTTTAGATGTTCAAATGCAAAGCATTTGAATATATATATATATATATATATCAGCTAAAAAATGTAGAATATCTGAATATCTGAATAATGTAGTTACAAAGGCTAGCCGGTATTGTTTTTATTTTATCCGATAACCTAATTTTTATCTATTTATCTAAATTAAAAAATTTAATTATATCACTTTTCGGTTTTGCTTCAAGTAACTTTTTAAGCAGAAGTATCTGTCTTATTTCATCAGTAGTAATGATTCCTGAAATAACATTAGAAGTTTCACCTTTGATACTACTTCGTCTACATTTGTTTTGATCTTCAGAGTCTAAATTGTCTCCAGCAATGTGACACAGCTCCTTAAAGTCCCATAACTTTTTTAAATCCTTTGTATTTTCATTATTTCCAATCTTAAAATAAAGTAATGAAGAGAGATCACCCAAAACATTACCATTAGAATGACTAATTATTTTATCTATCAAATTTTCCTGTAATTTGTAATGATTCAATCTTTCAAAATTTTTATAATTATAAATCTTATTAACAAAATCCAGCTTAATTGAATCCTCCTTCAGTATTGGGATTGGGTTTAATTCATCGCCTACAGCACATTTCTTATAGCTTTCAACCATCGATTTTGAGCCACTTGAACTAATTTCGTCGACTTTAACTTCAATATCACCATTATTCTTAAAATTGCAATTCTGTAAAGGTTCAACATATTTCTGTGCCCTTTTATTCAATCTTCTTTCTTTTATTGTATCAGTATGTAGGGGGCATTTCCATTTACGCCCAAGATTTTTCAAAGAAGCTCTAGGAATATCTGGTACACAATCTAGGTGCCATGGTGTTTCACAATAATCACATTTTATCAACAGTCTCGAATCTTCTGGATGGTCCCACGAACCAAATCTTGTAGTTCTACACTTATAACATATTAAGAATTCTTCTTCTTTTTCTTCTTCTCCTTCCCTGTCATCTCCTTCTTCTTTACGTTTATTATTATTAGTAGTAGTATTCGAATCATAATTCTGATGGACATAGTGATTTTCTGGGAAGTATGCGTCTAGTCTAGTAACGCTTTGCCCGTAAGGAGAATTAAACAGCTGTTTTGTTGATAAGGGTAATTTTTCATTCGAATCAATATACTCATTTCTCTCACCAGTTTTGATATTTTGAAATGAATCTTTAATTGATTGTGGCAAAGAAAATTGTTTTGGGTTATAACTTTGAATTTGGAATAACAATTTGCCGAATAACTTTGAATGATACTTTAAATCCATATCTTTCAAAAAAGCTTTTTCACCTTTAATTTGTTGTGTATTATTATGGTAAGTTTGTTTAAATTTACAAGTCTGACAGGACCAATCACCTTCAGGCAAATTATTGGGATCTATTGGTGGATCTAAACACAAGAAGTGAAACGATCTTGGACAAGTATCACAGCAAAGAAACGAGCCAGTTTGAAGACACGAAGAACAAAAGTCGTTATTTTCAATCTCGTTTTCTATTTTCTCTGTGTTCTTATCAATTTGTCCATGTGATGAAGTTTCTACCACTCTCTGATTAAATAACTTTTTAGCTTTGGTTTCCGTAGACTTCACTTTTACATGAGAATGGTTATTATTTGAGATAATGGGTAGAGGTTCGGCAAGTCTAATATCAATGGTTTTTGCTTTATCATTACTATTTTTATTGGACTCCAACATATATCTTAATGTGCTTGATTTTGTTATTGCATCTGAATCATTCGTCTTTAGTTCGGATTTATACAGTCGTGATTCTATATCATTATTTATATGATTGTTTGCCACTAGTAAACTAGGAGAAGTATTTGATCTTTTATAATTCCACATATATTCTTTCTTAATTTTTTCAGTTGGTCCATGGTTCAATGGTAAACCGGTAGCATTATTGAAAACATCGCGATTTATAAGATGTGGATCATTATTATTACTATTATCAGTAGTGGATGCAAGAGATGTATTATTAAAATTATTTTCATTGGTGTTAGTATTAAAATGCTCATCCATTCCAATTATATTACCATCAGAATCACGTACTAAAAGTGGTGGTAGAGGGATTTGATCACTATAAGGACTATTGTATTTCACTTCATAATTACTATTGGTAAATTTTTTCTTTATATCAAATCTTTCATTATAAGATGGTATTATTTTTCTTTTCTTTAAATCATAATTAACATGTTTTGAAGATGATCTTTTAGGACGTTCTCTAATTGATGATTTTGTATCTATGGTTGCCATTGAAATTGTAGATGATGATTTGGACATAGTTGGCGATGACGTTTCCAATTCATTGGATTGAGTATTACTCATGACGGAATTTTCGTTACTAACATGGGGCATATCTGGAGTTATAGGAAAATGTCGCGTCTCAGGGTATATATTCTTTATTAATGGGGTATTATTAGACTCCATAACTTCGTTATTATCTGTTTTGTTCATGTTTAACGTTTTCTGATTTTTAAAAATAAAAAAATTCCAACAAAAAAACAACAATAATCGCTATATGATACAAACAAGCTTCTGAATGAAAACTAGTCTCAATACTAATATAGTGATAAAAGTATATTATTTCTTCTCGTATCAAAGGGATATATATTTTTTCTTTAAAGTTAGATTAGAGATATATCTTGATATTGAACTAAAATTACGTGGAATTCACGAATTCAGAATCTCTTAATAAAATTTTATTTTCTATGCTGATCTTTTACTTAACCAAGCAAACGCAAATTGCACACTTATTAAAAGAAAGTACAGTTTTAGAAAATTTGGGAATGATAAACTATAGTAGATAATTAATAATAATTCTTTTTTAAGTCACTATATGAAAAAACGAAAAACAAACAAACAGAGGTAAATATACGTGGATAGCAGAGAGAAATTGTTCCAAAAACCTTTTTAAATATTCTTTTATGAGTTTAACGAGTTTATGGGGGGGGGGGGTATCTTTTCAAAAATTTAACGTTAAATTCGATTTGTTATCCAAAATTTGTTTAAATTTTCCTAGTCGATATAAATATAATTAATAGCGACTTATTTGATTGAGCAATGTTAGCAGATTCTAATTGACAAATGAGTGTCTTAATGAAAATGAAAGTAGTCTAATAAGGCAATGCTTTATAATGGTATCCAACCACACAATATATCTTAATAAAAAATTTTATTTCTTTGTTTAATGTTAAATATCAACTAGAATTTATATACTAAATATGGTTGTATAGCGTTAAATATATATCATTTCTATTTGAATGAAATTATATATAACGGTATGCATTCAACTTGTAGGCAGTCACTCGTTCGACGTGATATCAATTTATGGTCATCTGAAAAGATTTTCAGTTCGGGTTATAGCGATGAAAAGGGCCTAGAAAAACGAGAAAATGGTTAGGAAAGCGTTATGTGTGGTTGTCTTTCTCTATCGATCGAAAGGTAAAGAGAGCTATATATGATACGTTCTGTTATGCTATGCCCTATTATGTTATATTCTCTATGCTTCTCAGTTGTAGACAAACCTCAACAATCTAGTACTCATATTAACTAGGAAGAAAAAGAAATACCAGGATAAGTACTATTTTAGAGAGATGGACGCAGAATTACAAGCTATTAGAGAAGCAAGATTGGCACAACTAAAAAACGGCGGTGCTGGAGCTAGCGGTAGCAATGGAGCCAATGGTGATAATAAGAAGACACAGCAGATAGGTTCACAGTTAACACCTTTCTTACAGCCAGAAGCATTAGAAAGACTTTCAAGAGTCTCATTAGTTAGACCGGATCGTGCAGAAGCTGTTGAACAGTATTTAAAACAATTAATTGGATCAGGTCAAGTATCTCATAAGATTACTGAACAAGAGATTGTTCAAATTTTAAATGGTATTGCAAAAGAGCAAAATAAACAAAATGAAACGAAGATTATATTTGATAGAAGAGAAAATATAATAACTGATGATATTCCAAGTAAAGGTGATCTGAAGGATGATGATTCTGAAGATGATTTCTTCGATGAATAATGGGGACCACACTGAAGATAACACTCTGTATAATATAGTAGATGACAAAGAATCTAAAGTATGTATTGCTGTTAGCGTGATATTGTTTAACAAATAGACTATGTTTACCTTCTTTTTGAATATCATGTATGATGTCCTTTATAACCTCAAAATTTTACATGAAGAATGCATTTTTTTAAAATGTGAACCAACTTATTTCATGAGTAAGTTGACGTAAAATTAAATAATCTATATAGATACCTATAGATGATTAGTTTGAGCTCTGCCTTTTTACCGTTTTATTTCTTAGCAAAACTGCTTCATTGTTAAAAAAAAAGTCTATATAAAAAAAGATTGCGGCGATGTCTAAAATCCATAATAAAGAAAGCAGCAACAGAGAGTTCAGCCAAAACGCACCTAGAAACCCCTCCTTATTAAATCATATAAGCTAGAAATGGATGAAAACTCATCAAAAAAGTCTGTGATTTTAAAAACTGGCGATACTGGTAAATCTGATAATATAAACTTGATTTCCTTACCAAATGCATCATCGAATATTTTACAGTCTCAGAACCCTCAAACCTCACAGTTTAAAATTCCTTCTTTTAGAATACCCTCTAAGGATCCAAGACAAGCTAATTCTAAGAATAGTGTAAGTTTTGACAGTAACTTAAAAATACCACAACAAGCAGGTTGTTCGACCCTAGGTGCAAGTTCCTCCTCGTCATCTAATATTAGAAGCGGAGGCTATAGGAAGAAAGTTAGGTTAAAGCCTGGATATAGTGCGCTTGATTGGAATGAGAAAAATTTACGTATTAAGCAAGATAAATCTAAAAGTAATGAATTAATATATGGGTTACGGGAAATCTTTTCAGACTTTGATAGTGAAGAATGTCAAATGTTGCAGCGAATTAATTCTGATCAAATAGAATCATTAGTTAAATTTCAACAATATAATTTACCTTGTTATTTAATTAAACCTGCAATTAAAATCAATGAAAAGATACTAAGAATGCACCAAAACCACAATGAATATGATGATGAAGATGAGAAAAATAAAGAATTTTGGTGTGTAATTCATGGGAAGGTATATTCTATTGGCTCATATCTGAATTTTCATCCTGGTGGTGCAGATATTATTATTCATTATTCTAAAATATTAATTGATGTTGGATTCTATTTTGACAAATTTCATAGGTGGGTTAATTATGATAAAATGTTACAGTTTTGCTATATTGGTACCTTTGTTAAAGATCTGTAAATAACAAAATATATCTTTTTTTTATATCTAATGTGCATGGAAAACTTCATTGTAAAATAAATATACAGAGTACTGAATTAAGGTATAGTTATATATAACATAAATAAACTGTATGGATAGCCAATAGAGAACAATATATATTTAATTCCAATTAAGCCTTAGGAGAAAATACATACTGTTAAATATATATATTGAAATTGAAAATATCGGATAAAATTTTACAAAATATTCTTATAAGAGGCTTCCCATTCCTTTAATTTTTTTTCATAGTTAGCTTTATACTGTTCTTTTACCTTTGGATCTAATGAACCCCATTTTTCACCCATAATTTTGGTTATTTCTATTAAATCTAAACCAGGATTTTGTTCAGTTACAGCTGGTCTCACATTCTTTGAAAATTGAACAAATGGGCCTGCAGGTCTTTTTGGTGGTAAAGTACTTAAGTATGCCTCCTTATCTCTCTTATAAGTTGCGAAATTGGCTTCATATTCATCCTTATATGGCTTTTTTTCTAAATCGGTGAATGAATTCCATTCAGCAGATACTTTCTTGGTTAACTCTGAACCTTTGATATTTGGGAATTCTTTTTGTAAACCTTTTCTAACACTAGCTAAGTATAGGAAGAACGCAGTGACTGGTTTCTTTGGACCACTTTTCTCTAGCTCCTTTCTCTTGTCCAGTCTAGTTTGATTAGCTGTATGTAAATCAGCACTTTTTTGTAAGGTAGTTGAAGAAGACAAATAACGATTACCGTGGTTGAACATTTGCATAACTACAGGGTTAGTAGATGGTTTGGATAAACCAAATACATTATTTAGTGAATTTCCAACGTGTTTGTTGAAGGTATTTTTAAGGGTTGGCTTGAACATTGTGAGTTTTATCTTATTATAATTATAATAACACCGTTTGAAAATGGATAAATAAATTAATTATTAGCACTTAAACCTTTCTGTATAGTTAAGTAATGTTTTATTATTTATACAGTAATGTGTTTAGGAGAAAGAAAACGAGATGAGGTATGTTGTATTTGTCTGGTTTTCTTTGTTTATTTAATACAAACAGTATTTTTTGATGGTTTAAATTTTGCACCGCGGAATTGTACAGGACGCTAATAAATAATTGATAACTGAATAGTGCTACAATTGTTTTCTAGATATATATAGTTAAATTTAAAATTAAGGAAAAGCTTCAATATTACAAGTAAGGAATACAAAAAAACTGTTACCTTCCTAGTCTTGAGTAGAGCTAATCTTTATATAAGCATATTCTTAATTCGGTGAGACTCACATTTTCAGTGCATTTGTCTGTTTCTGTGTCAGTTTCATTGTGGTTTTTTGCACTTTCAACGGAACACAACACCCCTTCGTTTCATTTCGTTTCGCGCAGTAATCCAAGGTTTCGAGCATTCACCGAGAACGAACAAACACAACAGAACATACATAGCCACACTACACTCCCTTTCGAATATCAGAAAATTTAGCAAGGACATTCTTTTTGTACACATCTTCTTTAAAAAACAACATGTTAAAACCTGTATTTATATTTTTATAGAAACTAGAACCCCATCGAAAGCGTATATACCACACAACGTACAAGAACACACGTTATAGATATCATCATATTAACAAGAAAGTATAATGGCTTTAAGTATTAAGCAATTTATAAATGTTGCTGGCATAGTAAAGGATCTAAAAAGTTTTAACTTTAGTGTCTACGGCCAATGGTTCGGTTACATCAATATTATATTATGTATAGCATTAGGCATAGCAAATCTGTTCCATGTTAGTACTGTTATCGCATTTGGTATTGTGAGTATCATTCAAGGTTTTGTCATTCTATTCATTGAAATTCCCTTCCTCTTAAAAATTTGTCCTTTGAGTAATAACTTCATCGAATTCATTAAAAGGTTTGAAACAAATGGATATAGATGTCTATTTTATCTCGTCATGGCAATCATCCAATATTGTTCTATCGCGGTAAAAGCAACAAGTTTAATCGTAGTAGCTGTTGGACTGACTATCTCCTCAGTAAGTTATGCTATCGCCTTCTCAACTAAGCAAGAATTCCAAAATACTCATATTATTAAAGATCCAACAGATGATGATTTCCCCCATGAAGCTGTAGTAAGAGAGATGTTATAAGCAAATATCAGCGTTTCCAATATATGTAATTACCAAGCTTTAGTATTTTTTTTAATGCATATATATATATAAACATATATACGAATGAATATATTATATTGTATATCTGACGTGCATTTCTGAAAGCCCTTCTATTTTTTTAAATTTTGTATGTTCATATATATGTTTTTAAGAATGTATGTATGTATAATATGTATATGTATGTAAGAATGTATAATTTAATTACTGGTTAATGAAAAAGTAACTAGGTTGTTTGGATTATATCTTTTACTTTTATTATTTCTCTGGTTTTATTTTAAATTCGAATTTTCTATAACAATTGACCAAAATACGAATAAGCTAAAGTAATAGTATAACACCAGATAAAAACATTAGAGAAACAATCTTCCCAAACAGAAACGATAACATGTTTGTAATAGAACCAATTATAATAATATATTATCATTCATTAATTAATTATTTTGGTCAATTAATTTATTTAAGACTTTTTTGACATCTTCTTTATTTAGGACACCCTCGCCCAATAACATCTTTATGCTGTTAGAATCATTATTGTTAAAATATTCAACATTAATACCATTAGCACTTTGAATTTTTCTATTTCTATGATAAATATCCCAATTAAAGTTAACATTATGGTTTTTCAATTCGTCTAATAGATAATTGCTATGTTTCAATTTCATATGTTGTAAAAGGTTATCCTTTCTTTTATGTCTGCTTAGACACCATGGACACAGAAAATGTCTTTCAGCAGAGTGTGACAATAGATGTCTCTTCAACCATGATTTTCTTTTAAAAGATTTTTCACACAAATGGCATCTATGAATATGTACCAGGTTATTGTTGTTACCACCATTATCATTACCAATGATATCGTGTTTACGATCAGTAATTATATTCTTACTGTTCATGGATGTAATGTTGGTGGTTTTTGTAATATTTTTAAGGGTATCAAGGGGGTTAGGAAGAGTTTGCATATCAGTGTCACTATTATTAGTGATGCTAACAATACTAGTATTACTGTTTCTTAAAATATTGTTCTTGGTAATTAAGTTAGTATTTGTCAAAGTAGAACCATTCATGCTATTGATATGATGAGGATGATGATGATTGGTATTATTATTATTATTATAATTCATCTGTAAACCAGCAGAAGTATTATTTTGATTCTTTAATGAATCGTGAATAATCGGTAATTGCATCTTCGATTGTTGTTGTACATATGATATATCTGGACTGCTATTACTATTGGCATTCGTAATTACTCCGTTGTTGTTGATGTTTTCACTGCTGTTATTATTGTTTTGGTATTGCTGGTATTGGTTAGCATATTGGGCAGAATATAATGGTTGTTGGTTTCTATTTTGCATTTGATATATAGCTTGAGATTGCTGATGTTGATAGCCATCATTATTATTATTAGAAGCAGTAGTAGTAGTATTATTACTGAAGGAAACTTGACGTTGTTGTCCCAAGATTGGACGTGTTGTTACGTCATTAAAGTTTTGACTATTAGAACCACTTGGAATATTTTGATTACCCCAATGGTACAAGAATGGTGAGGACTTTGAAATTCCATTACTACCATTAGCAGCACTAGCAGATGAGGAATTTTCCTTTGTAGTAGTGGTGGTAGTAGGGTTATTTGATTGCATAATTGGTTGTCTTATTCTTAAAGGCAAAATATCAGCATTATTTGTCTTATCAAAGCTGACATTGCCATACGTAAGAGAGTTGTCACCACCAGTGCTACTGCTGCTACTAGCGCTGCTAGCAATAGTGGATACACTATTGTTGCTTCTTGGGCTAGTACTATTCAAACCATTACTGCTTACATCACTGTTCTGTCTCATACGTGTATTACTAGAAGTAGTAGCACTGTTATTATTATTAGCGCCGATTAATGGAGGAATTACATTTAAAGGAACGGTTCCAGATACTTGCATACTAGGATTACTCTGATAAATACGAGGTAAAATTTTTTGGTATTGATAGTGAGGACTAGCGTGTGTCTGAGGTTGGGTTTGTTGTTGTTGAGATGTTTGTTGTGGAATATTATTAGTAGTAGTAGTAGTGATTGAAGTAGCACTAGTTGAACTAGTAGTATTAGCATTACTTTGTTGTTCATGTTGTTGTGATGGTGACATTTGAGGTTGAACTTGGTATGAAGTATTATTACGTGGAGTATTGTTACTTACGGGATTTAGCAGATTCCTCTCATAATCCGTTTTGGATATGGTTGGTAGTTGTTGAGGCATAGGAGATTGTTGTGTAGCCCAGTAGTTCATTTTTGTGAGTATATTTATAATTTATAATTTGATTTATATATATATAGCTAGTAGTAGTAGTAGTAGTATTTCTAATTATTATTATTATTATTATTATTATTATTATTATTATTATTATATTCTATATCTTTTCGTTATGATGGATATTAGTACTATGAAAGATTAAAAATTAGAATGTTTTTTGATTGAATATTATTATTGGTGGTAGTAGTAGTAGTAGTATCAATAACGAAAAGCAGGATTTTATAAAACTGATAAAAAAAGTCTATCTAAAGAAACGTGAAAAGGAAGTAGGTAAAGAATATTAGCGGTAAAAAAATATGAGAAAAAGAATATAATTAATAGTTTCTTTGAATTAGTATGGGGTTGATGAAATGTTTCCAGTATTATTGCTTTAAGTCCAGGTAATCTATTTAAAAGAAAAAAGTGCTTTCCCTCGTTTATGATACCTTTTTAAATAAGGAAAAGTTGTAGAAAAGAAACAGAAAGAGGTATATATAAATACAAATATTAGTAAAATCAAAAGGAAACTAAAAGGAAAGGATCCGGAAGGAAAATTATATAACATTCAGGCATTATAGGTGCCAGATACCAGGCAGATGGAGACAGGTTCGACAGGTTGAACAATTTGCACAGTTTTGAACGATTTAGATATTAGTTAGATTATTATTGGTAAACACAATTCTGTGCATGACAGACTCGGACATGGGACCAGTGGAGAGCGAAGGAAGAAACGAAAGCACAGAAATGAATAAATTGGTCTTGGGTCCAGATGTTGGTGGTCCTTAGTAAGTTAGTAAGTTCCCCTGTGCAAAGTTCCAGGTGTTTCTCAACTCTTTTACAGTTTCGGTTCGTGTGTCTTTCTCATTCCTATTCGATCTGCCATTTTGCCTCGCAAATATCGGGAGCTGTCTATCGGCCTTGAATCTTTCCTGCACGCTTCCCAGGCAAAACAGCACACCGCACAAAAGATGCGATTCAAACAGCAAATGAACTGTCCGCATTTCTTTTCTCGAAGCAATTCATTCAACAAAATCAACCATTTTGTTCCCCGGTCCTGTCTCTGTCTTGGCTCAAATGTTACTATGGACCTGACGTAAGCGCAGCGGCTGCATGGCAACATCCGCACCATTTTCCGCTGATGTCAACAATAGTTTGTTTCGGTGTCTACCGGTTGGTTCTCAGGATGTTTCTTAAGGCCCCAACAATTTGAATCGTCAGTGCGAAAAGTTTCCTTACCCAATCACAGGCAATGCAACTATTTCCTGCCCTCCTGAATGAATGAAAATAATTTTTAAAAAAATAAACCACTGTATGTAATTTTGATCACGCCTATTCCTTGGATCCTTTATTTTCCCCTTTCTCCTATTTTCTATTATCCTTCACAATGCAGTTCAATGGCAACTATTTACCAATTGCCGCCAGATTCTGTTACGGGGACAAAAAGGGGAACAAACACGGTTTTCAATGGATTGGTAAATCAACGCTATACAGCCTACAAAGAAATGAATGGACAAATAAATGAATGATAGAATGGAATACTCATGACTAAGTATTTATTTCTCGTTTCTTCTTCTTTCACTTAACCGGATTCACGCATTAGCCATTTGTCCGTACCTTTCCCACAGTCTAATATAACTCAATCCCCTCATGCTACATACACGTACGTATGTGTATGTATAGGCTCTCCAATTATACAAAAGCCGAAAAATCGGTATAGTCAGCATTGCCTTTCGGAAATGTAATTTTTTATTTGTACGATTCTTTCTCTAACGCTCACTCTTTCCTATATAAATATTATCAAATCTCAACACTTTGGTTCCTTTGTAATGGCTATACTATATTCTCTCGGAATAAGATTATCAAGATTTATTTATCAATACTATCTCCCTTGATAAAAGGTAAGTCAATCTTAATTTTGACGTGAACCTAACGTAACATAATATTACTTTCAATTCTCCTAAAAATGGGGAAGTTGACACAATTATAAGCAATGCACAACTCAGTCCTTCAGTTCTATTTATTTTTAGTAAGTTGAAGTGATTTCACTCCACTTAACTTCATTTAAAGTCAATTATTATCGTTACTATGTAAACTGAACTTGACACAAAATTCTTAAGAAGACTCGTCGTATATTCTACGTGAAAATAGAAAACCAGAAAGCCTAGTTAAAGAGTATCCATTTTAAGTAGAAAACACCCTAAATATATATACTGAAATATTAATATATGTTAGAATATTAATGAATAATAAATTAATATTAAAAGATTAAGGTTGAATAAGCAATATTTCGTATCCTCAGTTTGTCTATTAACAGCAGCCACACTCATTTAGTGTTTCACAAGTTCGCGCGTGGTAAAAACATAACAAGAAAATTACAACAGAAAAGAACAAATATATTAAATAAGGATACATATTATAAAAAGTTTATAGCTTAAAAACACCAATCCAGTTATACAAGAACAATTTATAGCTCTAAGTCTTTATTATCGGCAGCTAATCAGTAATATTTGGTTAATATATCTGGTTATCTTTTTTATTTTCCTTTGGTCGAAACTACTTCTATGAATACAGTAAGACCCGCCCTCATTATTTTTTCATCTAATATCTACAACTATTCCACTTTTGTATATAGTTTCAATATAGTCAGTGACTATGCAGTTTACACTAGCATCAACAAAATTAGCAAGGTATCAATAGTCTAATAAAGTTTCCCTTTGAATACAGAATATCAACAAGATAATGAATTAATATATTAACATAAATATATAAATGAAGGTTCTTTCAACCATCTTCGGACACTCATACAACCTGATATTCTATTACCAATTAAGCATTGCTGAAATATTATTTTGACAAGCAAGACATATTATTGTCCTAGTTCTTTGTAAAATTAAATAGTCTGATAATTTTCCGTGCGACAATGCAAATCATTCAATTGGCAGGCATAACAAGTAATAGAGTGGTTTCTTAACAATTTTTTTAGGTGGGTTTGCCTTTCTTTGACTTCTTGTCTTCCTACTTTCTATCGTTATTAATTCATCTCTTGGAGATGTCGGTGTATACGTCATATTCATTGATTCATAAAATTTTATCGCTTTAGCATTGTTACTAAAGACAGTTAACTCGATTCCTTTAAACTTATATGGTAATTCAACTCCACAGTTTATTAAGTCGTGGCAACAATCCTTCAAATGAACCTGTAAAAGCTTCGAACCTAATCCTTGCCCACGAGAAAAAGGAAGTAATTGTATTTCATAAAGATAGACCACAGACATTAGTGCATCAAGATTTTCCTCAAAAAAACCAGTCTCTTCTGTAAGCATAAAAGATAAAAATAGCTTCGCCTCTTTAGTAATTTCATCCCAATAGCTTACATAAATTAGGCCGGGACTTTTCATTTCTTCTAATTTGTTATCCTTCCATGGAAGATCATTTTCATATATCTTTTTAGATACTTTTTCATAGGTGCTCCCAAGGTTCGTATCTAGTATCTTTAGTAATTCATCCAATACCTCAAGTCCCTCCCTATCATTACTAGAAAAGTTTATAACATCTTTATCACTTTCTTTATTTTCTTTTACTTTTCCAGGTTGCTCTGGGGTAACATACAATATCTTCCTTTTTAATTTAACAGAACCTTCTCCTAATACTAATAATTGGGGGAATTGTTGACAAACAATATCTAAAAATGAGTCGAATACACTCATTATTTTACTCTCCTATTCAGTTTATTTTTACCAGCCGATTCCTATGATTGATTACATAATACGGTAGATCTAGTAAATTCATCGCGATTCGTTTTATTTTTTCATATGAATAAATACATATTTTCTTTTTCAACGACTAAGTAATCCGAGATGGAGCATCTAAAAATATTTAACAGGAAAACTCTAATATTTCAAAATTTTCCTGTTGAACAAATTATTGTATCTAACGTATTAATATGCTAGAGTTTAGATATAATTAACTTTTTGGAACAAACATTATTAATTCAGTTATTTAACTTTAACTAATGGTTGGTATTTTTTAGATCCGACATTATTATATTATAATGTAATACTTCTATGAA
Organism: Jamesozyma piceae; assembly: GCA_030674245.1. Lineage (NCBI taxonomy): Eukaryota > Fungi > Ascomycota > Saccharomycetes > Saccharomycetales > Saccharomycetaceae > Jamesozyma > Jamesozyma piceae. The sequence goes on from JAJLYB010000011.1 coordinate 148,103, forward strand.
TGGTTATTATTCTGAATATGTATGTATACTGAATTGTTGCAATAGGGTAATCTATAAGAACAACTGGAGAATTAGCCCAATGAGCTGATGGGTTACCAACCACAGTTAGTCGGTGATAACCGTTTATAACCGATGTTAACTGGTAACCGAACACTCCCTATTTCTACATATATTGGAATGTATATTTAATATATATCTATGTAGGTTCTATACCCTTCTCTCTTATTATACTCAATAAGGAAGAGGCTAGACATTAACAATATAATTCTCTTCACTGAATAAATATGTCTCTCAACACTACTATAACAATTCCTACTTTACGTCAACATGAATAATTATTAATTCTTCTGGTTTCTTATAAATTGTATATAAGATATATAATTATATTGATGAATAATTTTGTTATCTTCTTAAACTTTATCCATCCTTTTATACTTTGATGTCTTCTTCTAAATGAGTTCTTTTTCTAGAAGTTTCTACATCATTCTACTAGTTTCCACTTTTATAGTACACTCATTTTATGTATACACTTAAACCGTGGTATAAGCCTATATATAACATATTTTCGTTACATTAAAAAGGTTACAAATTATATTTACTGGCTTTTTTTTAGGGAATACAAAAGATTTCACAAAAACATTAAATTAATTAGATAGAAACACTAGTCTCCCATTTAATTAGTAAAAATCCAGATTAATTTAAATATTATTTTATCTAATATATTCTAAAGTCTTATCACCTTATCTTATTTTCTTATCTCATACGGTTCCTACAATAAGAGCAGTCTTATTATATATTGTTAGGGTAATATCTCAACAAAATATATACTAGTTCACTGAACTGATACCATGACTACAAAAGTATGTACCGTCGTATTATAATATTAAAACAAACACCTCTTAAATTTGACCTTAATTATCAACGTGCTATCTCTTTTCCAATTATATATGTTTTTCACATGGTTCCCTCATCAACAAATCAATAAAACTAAGACATCCTTATACAACGGCACGGTACGGTTTCGGAATTCTGTTGAAAAAAACCAAAATAACAACATATTAAGATGTTTCGTTTATTTTCTTTTTTATAAAGTCGTAAAAACAATATCAATCGATAAGAACCAAAGGAGATCTGACTAACTAAAAAACATAGAGAAACCTTCAATCTTCATTAAAGTTATTGATATTTCTATTCAATTAAATTCCATTTTTGTATAATTTGATCAAGACAAAAGTATATTATAAATGACCGAATGAATGCATTATCATACGTATCCAATCATTTAGCTATTCCGTTCGAAAAGTTACGAAATAGGAAAGAAAATAAAAAAGAATCAGAAAAAACTTTACATAATAACAGATATGTTTCAATAAATAATCATTTGGATGATTCCAAAAATGGGATTAGAAGTTCCATTGAAAATAGTTTAATACAGATACAAGACCATAATACGGTTAAATGCATAACAAATGATGTTAAGGAAACCGTGAATGAAAGGAAAGAATTTAAAGGTTATATGTTCAATGAGAAATTACTCCAAATCTTATGGTTTATATTACTCTTTTTCCCTAAATATCTTATCTACAAACCTTTATTGTTTTCATGGGACGTTATTACGCTTCCGTTAACTTTAATCGAACGTGGGATTAAGCTACGGAATCGGTCTGATAAACAGCAGAAAGATACTTCAACTAAACTTGCTCATAGTCAAAAAACATTGAGCTCAATCGCTGAGGAAGACTTGGCCAGTGGAGATGAATTTTTTCTGCAAAGAGATACAGTGAAAGGATCACTTCTGAAAGCAAGTTCATCTAAAAATCAAAGTTCAACAAAAACAAAAACTGATGGTAAAATTTATCTACCTAATGTTGATACCCCGATTAGCGTTACGAATACAGCCTTTAGTTCTAAAAAAATGGGGAGATTCTTATTTCCAAAGAAACTGATCCCAAAATCAATCCTAACTACTGAGAGAAAAAAGACATTGGTAATCGACTTAGACGAAACCCTGATCCATTCTGTATCGAGAGGTATCACACATGTTAATTCATCTCAAGGTCATATTATCGAAGTTAAATTTTCAATCAGTGGCATTTCGACATTATATTATGTTCACAAAAGACCGTATTGCGACATATTTCTTACAAAAGTTAGTAAGTGGTATGATATTGTGATTTTTACAGCATCAATGAAAGAATATGCAGATCCCGTGATTGACTGGCTTGAAAGTTCATTTCCTGGAAATTTTAGTAAACGCTTGTATAGGACCGATTGTACATTGAGAGATGGTGTAGGATACATAAAAGAACTTAGTATAGTTAACAATACGTCACAACAAGGAACAAAGTTATCATCTGATAATGGGCTCAACGAGATAATAATCATTGACAACAGCCCAGTTAGTTACGCTATGAACGTTGATAACGCTATCCAGGTGGAGGGGTGGATTAATGATCCGACAGATACAGATTTGTTGAATCTAATCCCTTTACTTGAAAGTTTAAGATATACTACCGATGTTAGAAATGTTTTATCCCTAAAAAATGGAGAAAAATCATTCACGACAAGTTAACAGAAATATTAGTGCGGGCACTATTTGTTGGAATGTTTAGTTATTTGTCCTTTCAATACTTAACCTTTGAAACGCAATTATTTGCATTATATACATTAGTATGGATAGTGGCTTAATTTATATTTAAAACCGCTACTATGAATATATCTGTTTGTTACTATATACTACTAAACACACCACACTTTGCATTCTTATATATTTTATTGTTTTTTGTTTCTTGAATAACAGTCATTGCAAAAATTAGCTAATTTTTATTTTAAAATGGAGTTTTTCTCTATGTCAACCTAAGAAACATAATATATAATACATTTTTTATAATTATATACTGCGTGAAATACGTAAATGAAAAATTACATGAAAATGAATCTTATTTAGGGCAAATATACTATGACCTATAACAGATGAAGAAAATATACGTAATACAAAATGCTAGTTCATGCGTCAAATGTGCTTTTAAATAATTTGGATTTTAATGGCTAAAAGAATGGGGGACATTCTGCAACAAAAGAAAAGAAGTTAAAGATATTATATCCCAAAGTACAACTTCATTCTCTCGTAGACAAAGAAACTACATGCAACCATTGGTGTGACTTTAATATATCCTATACTCAGCCCTACAAAAAATCCACGCCATCCTCGTTCCTTATATATAATTTTTGATATTTCTGAAATGCTTTGGAATTTATGTGAATACATGTTTTTTACAGCTAGGGTACTAACTTGTAATCTCCTTCTTATGATTTCAAATGGGTACGCTGCTGTTTGAGAAGCTATGCCTGCAAGTCCACCAGATAGCAGTTCTGCCCAGGTACTGAGAGGATGTTTTTGATCTCTTTGGCTTAATTGATACTCATCATCTTCTGAAAGCTGCAAAGTTGAATATGGTGCTATAAGAGGATGTCGTAGAATATCATGCATAAGGTCGTGTGCGAAAAATGAAACACCTGCGTATGGTATCATTCCCAAAACTGTAGGTATGTAACCACGGTAAAAATTGCACCAATGTGCAAATGCACTTGGAATATAGCTTTTAGAAGAGAGGGTTACAGATGCAGGTTCATTATAAATAGTATGAACGATCTCTCTTAATTTCACTTTTTTATGTTCAGTAACATATGCTAGCCTCACACGAATCAAATCGAGTGGATAAGTTACGAAAACACTACATAGCCCAGCTAGTGAACCACTTAATAATCTTCTAGAATGTGTTTCATACTCTTTGGACGGAATCAAAATATGTCTGATTTGCTCATATGCCACAAATTTTACAGCTGCATAGGGAAATATACGTATTAGTGTTACGGAATGTCCCTGAAAAAATCCTCGTATACCATCATTAATCCAGATATGTTTAGCTGCTTCCGTCAAACCAACTAATGAACCAGCATATTTTGTGTAATGGGGGTTTGAAGTTTGGAATAAAATCTTAATTCTATCAAGTGGTGCAATCAATGTCTTTGCACACGATCCAGCTATACCACCTGCAACTCCTGAACGAAGGACATAATCTATAGAAGTTTTGCTGATTGGCTGTTGTGTTCTCGATGTTTTCTCATCTTTTGTTGGCTTTGCTGGGACATTTGAATCTCCATTTATGTCTACCATCAAAAGTATATCTAATAATGCTTAACTATTATCGTTTTAATATTATATTGGATATATATTTAACTTATAAGGTCTTGTTGCTTTTGCACTGCCTTATATTTTTAATTATAGGTTGTAAGGTTTACTAGTGCAAAAACAACAGACATCTTTATTGAATATAAAAATCCCCGAGGGGAGAGAGCCCCTCCAAAATTTGGTGATTCTAAGCGCACTAAGAAATTAACCAATTATTCAAGTCATATATCACTTGAGGTTCCCAATACTCGTAAAAACAGTACAATATATTATAATGGAAGCTAATTGGCACATCAATTACTTTATTATAAGACAATTAGTTAGTCATACTTTCCCCCTAGTAATTCGACTACGGCTTTTGATGATATATCATATGCTATCTATTACTATCAATTATGTTAAATAAATTTATTCATATGATATAATTCTCAACAGATTTTCCGCAACTTGGCAAATAATAATGCTCTGTACAAACATAACCTTTAAACATGTGTAAATCTGGTTTAGTTTTTTATCATGTGCCATATATACATATCTGTTTATATAAAGTTGAAGTTGAAATTGTAGTATTAAGAATTATGTTTATTTAGTGGAGAAAATACTATTAGTTCCGCTAGCCTTCTTCTTATGAAAAGAAAGAAAGGTAGTAAGGTACAAAACTTAAACAAAGATATCTTACATTCACATTCTTTTTATATGATTTAGAACAAAAACCATTGGTTTTTTCTTGATGATTAATGCTGATTATTCTGCCTATTTGCCAAGGTTAGTATTTTAGTTGTTAGTATAGTTATTATAGTTATCATAGTTATCATAGTTATCATCTTGGTGCCTGACTATTTAATAGAAATGGTGCATATTCGTTACAAAACAGAGCTAATGCGGCATATTAAAAGACTTCTGTCAATTAACAAAACAAAACATTACTGCATTCTTTGCGTAGGGTTGAATTTGATAGAGCAGAATTAAGAGATACATTTATTTAGGGAATTATATTATTGTTAGCTATCCCTCTTGTATTACTGAGTATAATCAGAAAGAAAGCAATATCACTTACATAAATATATATCTCATGGTCATTTTTTTATGTGAATCATATTAAAGAATACTTAGATTTTTACAGCCAGTTAATAGCGGTTGTTTGTAACCAGTTAGTGGCGACTAGTGCCGATTGTTACCTAGTCATTTAAGAGATTCAATCATCTAGTTGTTCTTATAGATAACTAGATTTCTTAGATGACTAGTTAACAACCGGCATTAGCGGCTACTAACTGGTTACAAACAACTACGTGTTGTTTGTCATAAGTCATACATTGAAATGTATATTTAATATATAACTATGTAGGTTCTATACCCTTCTCTCTTATTATACTCAATAAGGAAGAGGCTAGACATTAATAATATAGTTCTCTTTACTGAATAAAGATGTCTCTTAACACTACTATAACAATTCCTACCTTACGTCAACAATATCAAATATGTCTCTTAATTCTACTCTAACAATATCTACCTTACGTCAACAAAAGTTCCAATTTTTATTTAGAGTTATCATGTGATCAATAAATATATTTTTATAAAATTTAAATTATAAATAAAAATAAAATTTGTGTACGTATGCCGAACTAATAAAATAACAAAATATTTTAACTTTATGCATATTGTTGACGTAAGGTAGGAATTGTTATAGTAGTGTTAAGAGACATCTTTATTCAGTGAAGAGAATTATATTGTTAATGTCTAGCCTCTTCCTTATTGAGTATAATAAGAGAGAAGGGTATAGAACCTATATAGTTATATATTAAATATACATTCCAATATATGTAGAAATAGGGAGTGTTCGGTTACCAGTTAACATCGGTTATAAACGGTTATCACCGACTAACTGTGGTTGGTAACCCATCAGCTCATTGGGCTAATTCTCCAGTTGTTCTTATAGATTACCCTATTGCAACACATATTGTTGGCGTAAGGCAGAAGTTGTTATAGTAGCGTTAAGAGACATATTTATTCAGTAAAGAGAACTATATTATTAATGTCTAGCCTCTTCCTTATTGAATATAATAAGAGAGAAGAGTATAGAACTCACTTTGCTATATATCAAATATACTTTCCAATATAAGATTCATGACAAGCAACGCGTAGTTGTTTGTAACAGGTTAGTAGCCGCTAGTGCCGATTATTAACTAGTCCGCTAAGAGATCTAGTTATCTAGTTATCTAGTTGTTCTTATAAATTACCATATTTCAACAAATCTATTAGAGGAACTAGATAATTAGTCTTGGTAAATAGACAAAAAAACCAGCATTAATCATCAAGAAAAAACCAGTGGTTTTTGTTCTAAATCATATAAAAAGAATGTGAATGTAAGATATCTTTGTTTAAGTTTTGTACCTTACTACCTTTCTTTCTTTTCATAAGAAGAAGGCTAGCGGAACTAATAGTATTTTCTCCACTAAATAAATATAATTCTTAATACTACAATTTTAATTTCAAGTTTATTTAAACAGATATTACACGTATATTAGAATTTTAGGTAATCATAGAATGTCTGTAATGCACATCTAAAAAAATAACTGATTGGAACAATGGGTATATAATTGAGACATTAATGAACGTATATCTTTTGCTTTTTAATGTGTATTAATTATTTTTAGGATATAAAATAAAATAGATTGCAACTAGTGAAGCAAGAATTGTAAGGAATTATATATTTTAAGGGATTTATAGTGATGAACTTTTCAAATTGATTTCTCCGCCACACTAGACTATTGTCTAAAATAGGCTTATACAATAAAATAAATGATAATCGAAATATTTACCTATGACTAAATATTAAAGAAACTAATATATATTTTTGTTTACATATTATGATGTAAAAAGAAATCAGATATAAAATATAAAATGCCGATACGTTACCTACACATGAAATAAACTTAAGCCTTAGCTAAAGCTTTCTTGACAGTGTATCTCTTTTGCTTTCTTAAAACCATAACTTGGAATCTTTCGAAATCAGTTAAAGCAGCTCTTCTTTCACGTTGAGCAATCTTCTTAGCCCAAGATGTAGTGGCCCACTTTTCAGTGACACCAGCAGCAGTCCATTTCTTAGCAACAACAGAAGTTCTAGCACCTCTTGGTAAAGCAAAGGTTAATGGAGTTAAGACAACTTGACCTAAATGAATAGATTGACGTGGAACACCAGCTTCTGGACCGTCAATTAACGCCTGTAAAATATAAAATAATTCAAATTAAAAAATTGTTAGTAATTTGTCATTTGGTTGTATTAATAGTAATAATAATAACATCGTAATGTAGATATAATATTAGGCAAAAAATGCATTGGAGAATAAAGAACATTTATTAGGTTCCCATAATAACTGTGAATAATTTGGATACTAGGCTCTCTAAATCAATTAAGAAAACTGAATAGAACCTGGTGCACATTACTTTCTATTACCTGTATGCTAATTATTAACACTTGGATAAATGTTCTTTGAATATCACGACAATAGCATTGCATTACTAATATCCTTTTTTTTAATATCAGAGTGTTTATTACTTCTCGTATTATATCAGGTCACATATAACATTATTTTACATCATCTATATTAAATATTATTAACGAATCTTTTCTTTAATGAAAACATACCTTCTTTTGGTCAATAATTTCAACAATGGTAGCTAATTTACCAGCGGATGGACCTTTCTTGATCAAAACAACACGGCCGACTTCGACTAATCTCCAGTTGGAAGCTTTAACAATAGAATCAGTGGACATTTTTATGTATAGGTTTCCTCGTTTCTTGAGTTTCGTTTTGCTTGCAATTAGTATACGTTTTCAAATATAGTACTAGCACACTCTTTTCATTTAATTCTTCGAATCTGTATGCTAGTGCGTTAAAGATTATTATTGCCAAAGAAGGAAACGAAAACAAAAACGGAAAATTCAGAATATTTTGGTATAAAACGCGTTATTCACAATCCGCAAACGCAATTTATAAGATGCACAGATGTAAAAAATGTTTTAATTCTGAATATTCAAAGGGTGTACAGATGTAAAAATTGTCCAAAAAAGTTTAGTGGTCGTACGAGTTTAGGCAATGCATTCGTTAATATATCATTCTAATTTGTATCATATAATCGTTTATATTTAAATCCTATGTTTTATACATTTATATAATGGTTTGAAAAACAAAATGAGATGCTTTTTCGTTTGATAATCACTACAAATTAATGCATATCATACAGTAGCACTTCAATAAAGTCCTCTTATAAATCAAAGTTACCTCCTAAATTAAGGATTTTGATAATTCTTCCTGTTGGATTTCATGTTTTTTGTAGGCAGGGATAGAAAATTTTTCAGTAAATTTTTGACCAGGTAATATTGGAGCAATTTCTAGAATACTTTTAATTTGATCTTCATAATTAGTGCCTTCAGGAATATGTTTGAAAATATAATAATCTAAATCTTCGCCTGGCTTAGCTTTTCTAAATAATTTTGGATAAAATTCAACACCATCCTCTGATCGCTTTTTTCTTAACTCTCTTTGATAATCTTCAATTTTAAACTTTTCTTCAGTTGCAACTTCGTGATTACGTACAGCCAATGCATCAATAACTTTTTGCCATAATCTTCTTGATTCATAATCACCTTGTTCCTCTGTTGGACGAACTTTTGGAATACTTGGGAAGTTTTTATATGTATCAAAAAGTACAGTTTTTTTGGAGCCTTTGACTCTTAGATCCTTGATGTACATGACATCATTCCATTTACCAGAAATTTCATAGTATTCTTTACCGTTCTTGTCTTTGATTGTACCCTCGATGGCATCGTAAGTTCCCGAAATAAAACCCTTTGTTTTAAATTCAATGTCGACATCATACGAAGGGCCCTTAATAATCATATGGTCACCTAGTTCAATTCTCATTTTACCAAATAAAATACCTCTAACATACATATTTGGTTGACTCAACGTGTATTTTTCTGGATTACCGTTTGAATCCTTTATATCAAGGAATTGTAAAACGGATAAACCTGCCATCATGGCAGCCGAAGAATTTCCCAAGAACTTTGATTTTGGGATACAAACACCATCAACCCTAATGTGTGATTCAGGAATCATGTAAAAATAAGCGGATTCAGGAGGGTGGTGACTAGTTTGTTCAGCAATATAAAATGCTTGTTGCTTATTTGGTAGATTCCAGTATGCTGTAAAATATTCACCCAATACAGGGTTTAGAGGTTTCTTAACAGCCTTTGGAGCAATATGCCAACCAGCTAAATACCATACAACAACCTTTATAAATCTCTGTAATTCATCCTTTTCATCATGAGCTTCAAATAAAACGTCTGGAAATTGTAATTGATTAGTGATTCTTTCTAACATCGACTTCTTTTCAAGGATAAAGGTTGGTAACGTGATTCTTGCTAAATCACAACCTGGTTTAAGTTGTGATATGATATTTAATAATATGCTTTGTCCAGATTCATCATTTTCGTCAATATCATCGGTATTAACTGCTTTTTCAGTCTTTGCACTTTTTTGGCTAGTAACTTCGCTGGAAGTATTTAACGAAGAGCCAGAACGTGGTGTTGGAATGGAGGCTTTTAATTTAGTTAAAGCCATATTGATACCGGTTATTTGGATGTGTTATAATAATAAGAATGCTTAAAGTTGCCTATTACTATTCTTTTTATATATAAGTGGCGTTTTCACTCGATATGGTTATAGGATCTTCCGATACTAATTTCGTATAGACAGAAATTCACGTAGCTTTTTTTACTGAAGTAACTATAGTTAATTAAACAAAAATAACTATACTGTGTTGCTGTTTCAAATGTTAATTCGCTGAAGAAAAGGTTTGAAACTAGTTAATCATAAGTAATATCATTAAATAAAACTACTATTTCGTTGTTATCAACCCAACACCTTGAACGGAAATATGTCCGGTAAAGTTTCCTGTTGAGATAAAAAACATTTAATTGATGAAAATCGGGTTGTTTAAAGATAGCGGCAGGTGGTCCCCTGAAAACAGCGATTGCCGTTGTTTTCACGTGGGAAGAATATACAGTAACTGTTTAGGTGGTTACCACTGACAGGCTAAGGTTAAGGGTTTTAAGAATAGGTACTCTAATTGTTTATATACTGACTAACTCCCGACATATATCTGAAGTTATTACCGTATTTTGGGTTCAACTTGGCATCATATATTCGTGCAAGTGTCTGATCTTGTCTAATAGAAAGAGTTTCTTCATAATTTACGTAATTACTTCATTACATATACATATATGTGTGTGTGTGTCACAAACAATCTAAATTGAACTGTTAGCTAATCGAGTTGCAACCTTCCTTTGCTCATTACTATTCTATACAGATCATAGATACTGTAGTCTTGCTATGTAAAACTTGCATTATGAAAGGAAGATAACGTTGTATGCATGATACAGTAACATAGAAAAAACGAATAAAATATTATTTCAACTTGATTTAAATATAATATTTAAATGATATAGCAACACAGATTGCCATAGCTATTTTGATTTAATGGCACTTCAACAACAAACACATCAAATCATCACGAAGAGAATGATAGCCCAGCAATTCGTGAAAACAAAACAAAAGCCTCCGACTTTTTCTCCTTTACAAAAACAATTTGTATTTAGCGTAAGAATCAAGTAAAGAACTAATCGGGTGGAAGTGGGGGACAGGAAAAATAAACAAGTGTTGTTGCATTTACGAAAAGTTGAACAAATTCAACTTTTTAAAAACAAAACAAGAACACAATTAAACTCAAGTTCTATTTGTTATACTAATTGATACATATTGATTACTTATCTGTTTATCGTGATTAATATTTTCTTTATCAATTCACATAAGGATAGGATTCATCTCTCATCAAATAAAGACTCAATTGATTTAAAATTGGGGATTCATTACTACACTACACCTTTTTCTGACTTCAAGTTCCTTTGAGTTCTTATTTATTCATAAATAGAAAAGCTAAAATTATAGCAAATATTTTACTCTTTTTTGGTTTAATTAATGTCTAGTACAACAAAGGATAACAGATTATCTGTCACCAGTGCAACTTCTAGAACAAGATCTCGACGCACATCGTCGGTCGGTAAGATTGATTTAGGTGATACTGTTCATGGTTTAACAGGGGTATCAAAACGTGATGACAGCTCTCATATAAAGGGATCTGCTTCATCGCCCAAGGATGACGCTAGTTTGGTTGAACAACTAACTGGTACTTACAATGATATATGTTCTCGTCTTTGGTTTACTCCTTTACTGATCATCTCAACGGTTTATTTTACTTATTTTATATCTGGTAATAGAACACCGTCCAACCCTTTACACATGCTTGTCGCAATTTCATACCAAATTGACGACACTAATATGTACGGTAAAGGTACCAAGGATTTGGCTTTTGTATTCTATTATATGATTGTTTTCACTTTTGTTCGTGAGTTTATAATGGATATGCTAATCCGCCCAAGAGTTGCAAAACTAAATATTACCTCAAAGCATAAGCTGAAAAGAATCATGGAACAAGTCTTTTATATTATTTACTACGGTATTTCTGGACCATTCGGCTTATACATAATGCATCAAACTGATTTATGGTTATTCAGAACTGACACCATGTATAAAACATATCCAGATTTATCAAATCCATATCTATACAAATGTTTCTACTTGGGTCAAGCTGCATTTTGGACTCAACAAGCATGTGTATTAGTATTACAATTAGAAAAACCAAGAAAAGATTTTAAAGAATTAGTGTTTCATCACATTGTTACATTGCTATTAATCTGGTCCTCTTATGTTTTCCATTTCACTAAGATGGGGTTAGCTGTTTATATTACCATGGACGTGTCTGATTTCTTTTTGGCTTTCTCTAAGACCTTGAACTATTTGAATTCATCATTTACACCACCAATGTTTTTCAGTTTCGTTGTTAGTTGGATTTATTTACGTCACTATGTCAATTTAAAGATTTTATGGTCTGTCTTAACTGAGTTCCGTACTGAAGGTAATTATGTATTGAATTTTGCTACACAACAATATAAATGTTGGATATCACTCATTATCGTATTCCTTCTAATCATGGCATTGCAATTGGTTAATATGTACTGGCTATTTTTAATATTCAGAATCTTGTATAGGATGGTCTTTAAGGGTATTGAAAAAGATGAAAGAAGTGAAAGTTCTGATGATTCAGAGGAAGAAGAAAAACCCCTAAAAGTAGACTAGTAGTTATTTCAAACTTTCTATTAAGAATTAATGAAATGTGTAGTATATATATATATTTAAATAGGTGTAGACAGTAGCGCACGAATTCAATTCTTATCAAAGAATAAGGGAAACAAGTGCAGCAATATACTACCATCAAGGTATGCTCGAAGAAAAAGGTCTGTCTATTCATTTGCAGTAATTAGTTAAATTTTAAATGTTAAGTAAGATAAAATACATATAATGTATTTCATAGCACCTCTCTTCACCTGTTATCTCATTAAATATATACATATTTATATATACAAGGATTAAATAATATGAAATAAATAAATAACAAAAATTGAAAGAAACTTGTATGTGATCCGATGATCCGCCTCAAAACTATATATTCACGAAAAATATAGTGGAACAATTATCAGCAAAAGAAATGAATGTAGTGAATAAAAGAATAGAAATATTGATTTTTTTCATTTGGATATATTTAATTCTCAGACATTGTATTTAAACGAGTTTTCAGACCTCTTTCACCAGCTCTAGCTAAAACACCTATAATTAAATTTACAGAACGGTATGAATCATCATTGCCTGGAATCGGATACGTAACAAAAGAAGGTTCAGAATCTGTATCAATAATACCCATAGTTGGAACTCTTGCTTTCATGGCCTCGTTTAACGCATTTCTGTTTTCAGTTGGGTTTAAAACAACTAATAAATCAGGCTTAACAATACTCATAGTTTCATCAGCAGATAATGTTCTACCAGTTGGTTTATCAAGCATGTCAACTTCCTGTTTTTCCCAAACACCAGATATTTCAGTTGGATTGGTTAAAGTGCCAGGAATCCATCTCGTGGAAACGTAATAACCATTTACTTTCTTTGCAGCCTCTTCCAAACCCCTTTTTTGCCCTTCCCTTGTACCTAAGAATAGAACAATACCACCCTTTTCAACCACACCCTCTATGACATTAGCAGCTCTCTTTAAATGTGATAAAGTCTTATTTAGATCAATTATATGAATCCCTTTGTATTCACCATATATGAATGGTTGAGTAGATGATCTCCATAGAGAAGTGGATTGACCTAAATGCACACCAGCTTCCATCAATTTTTCAATAGAGATTTTATTGATAGGTAATGGGTTAGATACATCTCTTTGGGGGAAATACACTTTTCTAAGACCCGCTCCTAATTTTGCTGTATGTGAAGCATGTTTCACTTGGCGTAGAAAAAGCTCTTGTGGTGTATATGGCTTATTACTTGGAGATGGCTCTAAGAATGGATATTTCTCTAATTGACCAGCAATTGCAGATGAATTATTCTGAGATACTTGTTCATTCAAAGACTGATCATTAGTGACAGCTTCCCCAGTTGCACTAGAAAATTCCTTTAAAAAAGCTGTTAATTCCTGATCAAGTTGTTTCTCTTTTTCAGTTAGTGGTTGCTTAAGGACTGATTCTACTTTTGATAATTCATTGACAGGTACTTCCATTAATGACTTAAGCCTTTCAGTAACTCTGTTATTAAATTGTTTCTGGCGTAGTAAAATTACATCTGGATCATCTTCAATTATATTCGTACCATTATTCACGGTTTTTCTATCTAGACCTTGTGAATGTTGAAACCTCTTGAATTGAGTAACGTTTTTCAAAACAGAGGCTCTCTGAAGTGCCCTACTTGCATAAATACCCCTTTGCATCATCTCTATACCAAATGCTTAATATAATTGTTCTAGTTCAGAAGTTGATTCTTTGTCTATATGCTGTAGAAATGCTATTTATATTTATCTCAAGCGGTTTAGCTTTTTGGCCCTAATATTGAGTTCGAATTACATTTTACTTGTTTTTGAAACTCGAAAACTGGTTTCTTGCAAAAATTCGGAACAACAAATATTTTTCATTTGAGAAAGAATATCGGGGTAACAATATTATAGTCTTGAAAGAACAATAAGTTTAGTTCAATTAGAGTTAGTTAATACATGTATATAAACTCATTTCCTTTAAGTGCTATTTTAACGAGACTAAGAAGGATACCTAGTTTTTTACTAAACGAGTAGGATAATATTTATTTAATGGGTATTGATGGATTGATACATGATTTACTTTTGGACGAAACAAGTGGGAGGGAAACCAAAAAAACCCTGATATTTGCTTTGGGTGAGAATGCTAGACGTTACATTGAGAAGAATCTCAAGAGTGAAACTGGAAAATTATCATCGATTAAAACTGTCGAGAAAACAAGAAATAATATCCAAGTATTGTTTTTGAATCGTTTGCAATATTTATTTATGTTTCTAATGAAGTTGGAGGTAGAAGATAACGTAGCATCTATTGAATACGATAATTTGATATTATATGGTTTAGATATCCTCATCCAAGAGAGTGATCTCGGATTGAAAGATACAAAGAAACATGAAGAAACATTCCTTTCACCAAGCCAGTTGCGCCTTGCGAATTTAATCTTTAGTTCACTTTTTAAAGTTCATAGAAAACATGATATGAACATGGCAATATTTATACCTTTTGATAAAGAAACGAAAATAACCAAATTTTTATTCAAAATTGAAGACTATTGGAGGTGTATATGCTAAAATATTATAAAACTATTTATTCATTCAGCTGACCCGATTCCTTATCTTTATTGTATTGATAAAAGTAATGCATTCACTAGTAAAACAATTATTTAGACATATAATAGAAGAAAGCAATTAAAATTGCAATATATTTATTGTACAGAGATTTTATGAAAATAATTATTTATTATTAAAATTAAATAATGTTGTTGCTAATTTTAGTTTTCATCCATGTTGATACCAACTTTTTCAATTTCTGATGATTCTTTATCGTAAAAAGCAGAGATTTTCACTTTAAATTCAGCAGCAGCTATACCGAATTGCTTTAAGATCAAAGTTTGACGAACATCTAACTTTTCACCTTCAGTGCAAACTAAGTATGGTGTCTCGATTGTAATTTTACCGGCTTTAATCTTGGTTGGGATTTCAAACTTATTTCTTAAAGTTGGTTCCAAAGAGTGGATCATTGGAACATCATCTTCAATTGGGATTTGACCACCACGAGAGTAAATGATACCTTCTGGAATTGTGAAAGTTAATGGAGCTCTGGAGTTTGGTCTTGAAAAATCTGATCTAGAATATGATTTGAAATAACTCTTGACTGTATCGACAGTTTCATCAGTGAATAATAAACCAGTGACACCGGTACATAATTTAGTTAATTTATGTAGGTTATCTTTATATTCATTTTCCCTTTTTTCACCTAAAGCCTTTTCCAAGACTTTTCTCTTACCCATGATTAATTTGGAACCTACCCAAGCAGTTCTGATTTCTTGTAGTACAGGAGTTCTAACATCATCTAAGCTTAAAACCCATACGTATCTATAAGTGTCTAAACTTTCTCTAACTTCATCGAATATTCTTTCTTTGTTTTCTCTTCCTTTCTTGTCAGTTTGAGCTAAAGTTACTAGTTTTGAACGTTTTGATCTAGGCATTATTTATAGGGTCTATGGTGCGTATTCGCGTGGTTAGTTGAGTGTTAAATATAAAGCAGGATATATTTATTAAAAAATAGCAGAATTCCAATACTATATAATGTATATATTAGCACTTTGTTTTCTAGTTTTATTATGCAAACTCATCAGTCCAAATAATGGAAAAAAAATTAATGCTAAAAAAATTTTTCACAAAGCTTGTTTTCTCAATAGAGATGAGCATCGAGGTGACCTCGGACACTTTTAGAGAAAAAATAATGCTGTCCGGACAAGATTGGTATTCAAACCAATAAAATCAAATTTCTTACCCGGATACTCTCTAAATTAAGTACCATGATTCGAATCCTCTTTTAACAATAAGATATATGTATATATAGATTAGAATAAGAAGCATTCTCCCAGAGTTTGTTTTAATAACAAACTGTATATTGACATAGAGTGTTGTTGCCTTTGTAATTTGTTGGTGAAAAGTCGAGAAAAGAACTCTCTTTATTATATGGAGGAGGGGGATTCAGCGCCATTTTACCCGCCCACCGAATATGACAAATTAGTTGAAAATCAGGTCAAGTCTCCAAGATCTTGTATATATTAATGTTACATATCAATATTATATAGTTTCTCTATCTTATCATTTATCTGTTTAGTCCTTACTATTGTGAATCATAAGAAGAATGCTTTATCTAAGAACTCCGTTAACAGAAAAAACCTGAACTGATTTTCTTTATTCTTTGATATGGCAGCATTGATCTATGACGTTAAGTGAATTAAGTATTTAGAATTTGAAATAAATACATAGATGATTTGGTCGAGCACGTCCATTCCAAGTTCTCGCAGAGTTCCACTAAGATCTACAGTAAATCTGGCCACGCCATAAGCTTCGTTCTTCAACGTATCTAGTTGTAGTTGTCGTTATAGATGCAGCTACGACTCGATTCTCTTTTCTTCCATCAAGCATAAACAAGAGTTGTCCCATTACCTCACTTAACACATACCATCTCCAAACCTGTTCCTTGATCAAACTACTAACTATGTACTACTATCGTTTTCTTTCAATGGGGGGGAGGGAGGACAAATTTCACACCAAGATGTAGTTACCAGTCACACAATGTGATTTGGAATTCTTCAGTTGTGGATAAAAGCAAACCAATTTCCGTTTTCGGCTATTGGAAAAACAAAAGGAAAATTTTCACTTCTCACAACAAAACAACGACAAAACAGAGACAAAAAGAATAGAAACTGGGCGTGTGTGAGTGTGTGTAGAGAAGAAGAATGAAATGTCGTTGATGCACAACAAAAAACAAGTAAAGAGGAAAAAAGAAAAATAATTACAAACCCTAGCGACTAAAAGGGAAGCACTAATTAAGTAAGCACGTCTAGCACCCCAAATTCTACTTATTCAACGTTGAGATTCCATTGTTTATAATATCCTTTACCCAACTTATTAAATAACTAACCTAATCTATTATATAATCTATTGTGTAATTCACTAAATCGTTTAGTAATCTCACCACCACTGGCCGTTGATACTGAAAAAAAGAAAATCTATAATTTTGCTTTTTAAAAGTTCCAATATCCGTACATATCTATCCATTTTATTAGTACCGATTCATCATCAAACAATCACAACTACATAATTATAAAACAAAACATACTATTAAGAATCAAAATAATATAACTCGTAACTAGCAATTTGGTAGAGTGAAAGCATATATTCTTTAAATTTAAAAAAAAATATCAATAATAATATCCATATCTCATTTTTCACTAGCAAATACACCTTAAAATAATGGATACAAATGACCAGCAACATTCGCTGACTTCAGATAATACTCAGCAAGATATTTCTAATCTAGACAACAATTCGACAAATAATATTACAACTGAACATGATAAACCAAACAATGATGCAATAGACGCTAAATCAGACTTTGACCTTCCCAGAATGCCAGGCACTTTGAACGTAAATGCTTTACAAGAAGGTGAAGAGGGTGAGGAAGAAAATTATAAATCAATGGACCCTAAGAGACCTAATGAATTGATCGATATAACAACCGGACAACTAGAGTCTTCTTCAAAGACAGCATCATCACTCGATAATCCAATACAATTCAAACGTATTTCAACATCATCTGTTATAAGCGGTAACTCACTATGTGATAATTCCGAATTGAAATCTGAGCCAAAAAAGAATATTGGAAACAAAGTGGGAGATGTGAATTCAGATACAGACGCAACCAAAGCAGATATGGACAGCGAGCAAATATATAACAACCAACAGTTTACTACAAATGATCACACAAACTCAACCATAAATATTTCGGAATATGATCAACAAACGAACACAACTTTAAACGATATCTCCTCTTCAAATGATATGGCATCCGTTCCAAAAGAAAGCAATAACAAACAACCAGAAAATGGAAACAAATCATTAAATAGCATTTCTAAACAAGCAAAGTCTACACAGAAACCTATGAAAGCTTCTCGTTCATCTACCCCTATCACTACTCCAAAAATACCTGAAAAGATTGAATTACCTGTTTCGATGTCAAGTCCAATAATAGGAGACAGAAAATCTTCTTCTAAATCAGTAAAGCCTAAGCCAAACAGTAGTAACAGTAGCCCCAAACTTCGTTCATTACCAAATAAAAGTTCATCTAGTACAAGTCTCTTATCATCAAAATCTAAAAATTCAACCACAAAGAGAAAGAGTAGTAGCAGTAGTACAACTAGTATTATGAAAGGTGTCTTCTCCTCATTTGTCAACAACATTAAAAGGAATTCACAACAAGATGATAAAAGGTCATCAAGTGGATCTATAAAGATTTCAACTCCTTATAATGCAAAGCATTTACACCATGTGGGTATAGATTCAAAAACTGGAGAATATATAGGCTTACCCGAAGAATGGGAAAAATTACTGGCATCTAATGGTATTTCAAGAAAAGAACAAGAACAGAATATGCAAGCAGTAATGGACATTGTCAAATTTTATCAAGATGTCACCGAGTCTAATGGTGAAGATAAAGTCATCAAAACATTTAATGTATCAGGATCTAATACTACTTCTAATAGCAATATCAATAGTTCATCATCCTTTAGGACAGTTTCAAGTTCTTCTGGAAATAGAGCCGATTCAAATAGCCGATCGATGACACCTGATTTATCAGGCATCAACAATTCGAGGTTTGAACAGAATAACTACCACAATAATATTACTCCAAAGAGTCAGGTAGAAGCCCTTCAATCTCCATCATTAAGTGGGTCCAATTTTGCACTTGATGCAGTAAATAACAATAGTAATCATGTCTCAAATGAAAAATTCATACCCAGTAGACCTGCACCAAAACCACCAGGAACTCCTTCAGAGGCAAAAATCGCATCGCCTATCATTGCACAGAATATTACACCGAAAAGATCCAATTCCCAATCATCATCATCATCATCATCAATGCCTTCTCGTAAAGCAACTTTGAAAAAAGAATTGCAACCTCTACCCCCTATTCCACAGGGTTCAGAGCCAACAAAGGATCATCCCAAAAAGGATGAACAGGTTATGGATATTCCAAGTATCCCAAAGACTACGCCAAAGACATCTTCAAGAACTTTATCAAGAAAGGCTTCTAAAAAGGCAAATGAAAAGAAGAGGGAAGAAAGAGAGAAACGCAAGAAAGAAATTTATGCTAAACTAGCAACTATTTGTAGTGACGGCGATCCAAGCAAAATATATTCAAATCTAATCAAGATCGGCCAAGGTGCATCAGGAGGTGTTTACACTGCACATGATGTTGATACAGCTGCTTGTGTTGCTATTAAACAAATGAATTTAGAAAAACAACCAAAGAAGGAATTGATTATTAATGAGATCTTAGTCATGAAGGGAAGTAAGCATCCTAATATTGTTAATTTCATTGATTCGTATTTACTAAAGGGAGACCTTTGGGTGATTATGGAATACATGGAAGGTGGTTCCTTGACAGATGTCGTCACTCATTGTATCTTAACGGAAGGCCAGATTGGGACTGTTACAAGGGAAACTTTACTAGGTCTAAAATTTCTACATTCTAAGGGTGTGATTCATAGGGATATCAAATCTGATAATGTCTTACTTTCAATGAATGGTGATATTAAACTAACAGACTTCGGGTTTTGTGCGCAAATAAATGAATTAAATTTAAAGAGGACTACTATGGTTGGAACACCATATTGGATGGCTCCGGAAGTTGTTTCAAGAAAAGAATATGGCCCAAAGGTTGATATATGGTCTTTAGGTATTATGATCATTGAGATGATTGAAGGTGAACCACCTTACTTGAACGAAACTCCATTAAGAGCTTTATATCTAATCGCTACCAATGGTACTCCAAAGCTGAAGGAACCAGAAGCATTAAGCGATATTTTGAAGAATTTTATTGATTGGTGTTTAAAAGTTGATCCATCGGAGAGAGCATCTGCTACCGAACTATTAAATGATACATTTATTACAGATTATGCGGAAAAGACCGAATCATTGGCACCTTTAGTTAAGTTGGCACGTATGAAAAAATTGGCTGAATCAATGGAGGATAGTGCGAGTAATGACGATAATGAGAATATTTATGAGAATGATACAGCAAATAACCAATACGAAAATGAGACTAAAATGGTTGAGACTTAGATTGTATTTTGTAAATAGTATAATATTCTAGGCATATTTTGAATTTATGAATTGGTCTTATTAATCGGACACTGATAATATTGTATTATAATGAGAAGCACTAGTAAATATCATATCTGTATACTACAGGTTTATAGTAATTAAATATATATTTTTATGGAACTCAAAAAAATCAATTTTTGCATTTTTATATAGGTCTAGTATCTATATTTTCTATCTAAATTTAGACTTTACACCTTGCAATGTGTTCCAATAAAATTTCGTCGTATGATTGAATACTTTTCATAAGTCTATATACCATGCGGTATATTTTTATAATCAATTAATATATTATAGTTACTCCGAATCATCTAATTCACTTTCAGAACTGATCGATATTTTATTTTCACCTGGTTTAATACTAGTTAGTTCATTTGGACAAGTCACCTGAACAAAAAATAAATGAACATCTGCTTTACCTTTATTCTCAAAAGAATAATCATTGAATGCAGGAATCTGGAAAGAGGTGCCCTCTACACAAACAAATGGTTTATTGCCTAATTTTATCTCTACCACACCTTTGATGACATGGAATATGATAAAGACATTTCCTATGTTTGTATTTTTCTTTTTACCACCAGCTGGTAATTTCAAGATACCGCTAGCGAACATTTTTTCGTATTCATCAAATAG
The DNA here is from genome assembly GCA_030674245.1 of Jamesozyma piceae. Lineage (NCBI taxonomy): Eukaryota > Fungi > Ascomycota > Saccharomycetes > Saccharomycetales > Saccharomycetaceae > Jamesozyma > Jamesozyma piceae. The sequence goes on from JAJLYB010000011.1 coordinate 169,368, forward strand.
GATATCCAAAGAGAATGATTCATCTTTTGATTTTTTAATTTTTTGAGATTTATATATGCTTGGAGCAATTGCAACGGTTGTATCAATCTTTTTGCCCACCTCAAGGCCATTTAAATTTAAATTTAACATACCTTCTTTCATCCAGTTCGAATTTTTGAGTTTACCTCTACAAAGATATTTTGAGACCTTCTCATTAAATCCATTTTCAGTAATCTCTGGATTAGTTTTTAGTTTCTCATTTAGCACGTTAGGAAAACGTGATTTAACACTATTTCTCCTATTGATATTAACGTGGTTTTGTTTACTATCTTGCTCATCTTCTTTCTCAAAAGTAATAATCCTCTCAATATCCAGTATTGGCTTACCTGATTTTCTTTTATAAACAACTCTTTCATTCCTCCAGTAGTCGAGTGGTGGAACCTTAACTCGCGTAGATCTTCTCAACCCATTTTCAAAATTTAGAGGTTTGGATAGACTAGACGGATAATTATTTCTTAATTTTTCTTGCCCCTGTACGTTTCTACTGGTGGAAGCAAATTTTGCAGCTGACTTTGTAGTTGATTTTGTTTCAATTTTACTGTGATTTAGTATAAAACCACTCTCATTACTATCTCCTTTGCCGTCATTAATGGAGTGCTCCTGTAATGTATCTGGCTCATATTCCTCATCATTATCAAAAGAGATACTGTGATCCATATTACTAATTTCATTGTAATTATTTGCTACTTCAACTTCATTCTCCAACAAAGCATTCTCTGACGTATTAAATGTGGTATCTTCTTTTGAACTCTCAGATTCATTCTCATTTTCCAGATCAGGTATATTTGCATCAGTATTATTAAACTTAACTCTATTTATCGAATCTTCGGTTGGTGAATGTTCATTAGAGGACTCGATACCATAACTAGTATTATATCTATCATCTATCTGTATTATGCCATTATTATCATCATCATTGAAAATTTCCTTTATAGACTTTAACGATTCACCGAATAAAGTACTTCTTTTATTTTGCCTCAGTGAATGTATTTTCTTCGGGCTTGGTGATTTAACAGTGAAATTCCCATTATCGATGTTCAGTTGTGAGAATGTTATATCAGAGAGGTTCTTATTTGAAAGTAGACTTGAATTTCTCTTTCTTTTCTTCCTTGATGTGATTATGTTATTCTCAGTATCATTGAAAAATTCATCGATATTTTCCATACTATATTCATCCTTTTCAAGCTGTAATTTGGCTCTTAAACCTGTTTTTCGAGAATGTTCTCCCAAATTCATATAATTCATTGAAGTAGTTAATTCCTGATGTACCTATACTTTCTGGATACATACCTCCTTTGAGATGCCTACTTGCTTTATGTAATTGATAAGTAAACATGTTTATATTACAATTTCATATTCAAAACATAAATAATGCATTAAACCCATACACCATTAATTGAAAAGGCTGAGGCATCGGGATATCGATTCTGTTTTGATGCGGTTAGGGGGAGGATTAATAGGTTGAGGAAGACTAATGTTCGAGTTACTTTAAAGTGGATCTGAATTCCAAATTCGTGACAAATAAACAATATGTCTGGTGAAAGAGATGTTTTTTAATATTAATATACGTATATGTATATATATATATATCAATACATCACTGAAACATACTCTTCTAGACAAGTAGCTCTCTAAATCAGCGAAAGAGAAGCATATGAAAATATAAGATCCTCTTACTGAAATAAAACAACAGATGAGTCTCGTCCCGTATAAAGGTGATTCTGTCATTTTAGATGATCCAAGTTCTCAATCTTTAGTTATAGTCGATCCTTCTGCGTGTAAATTATCCTACTTCAAGCAAATCATACCGCCTTATAACAGCAAACATCATAATTTTATTGATGGGTCATCAATTTTGGAACCAGCCATTTCGACTTATATTTGTCCTCAATGTGGTACTGAAATTAACGAAACAGAACCAAAAAAGAAGACCCGCTTATCCACCAAAAATAAATATAGCTCAAGCTCAAATTTTAACCTTTCAGGAAGGTATTTCAAATTATTACAAGATACTCACAAGAGGCAAACGTTACCAGATATTGAAAACGATAATAATTTGTTTTCAACTTATATTCCTGAAGAATTATTTATCCCAGGATATTTTCACAAATTTTTCACAACTTTATCACTTTTGGGAAACGGCGCAAGAGGCTCTGTCTTTAAAGTTGTTCATAAAATTGGTGATACAAACCTGGGAATATTTGCGTTGAAGAAAATATCTATCGGGAATGATATGACTTGGTTTGATAAATGCATAAGAGAAGTTAAGGCGTTAAGTTCTTTGACACACAAGAGCGCAAATCTGATAACTTATAATCATGTTTGGTTAGAAATGGATTCTTCTTATGGTGTGACCGGAACAGAACTAGATAAAGAAAAGATACCATGCTTGTTTATTTTGCAACAATACTGCGAGGGAGGAAATCTAGAGGAATGTATTCTTATTGATGTATTTAAGAAATTTCCTGAAAGGGTATCAAAGGAGGAGAGAGTGAAAAGATTTAAACAAATGAGAAGATTGAAATCATTAGGAAATACACAGGTTGGATTATCAACAAAACAGATTTTAGAAATTATTCGAGATATTTCTAGAGGATTGCATGAATTACATGATATTGGAATCATCCATAGGGATTTAAAACCTTCGAATATTTTATTATTATCGAAATATTCTGAGCCTAACGACGGTGATGCTGGTAGTGATGGTGTTTCGAACCCTAATGAAGAAATCGATGAGAAACGAAAATTACGTAGACATAATTTCCCTACTGTAGTTATAGGAGATTTAGGAGAAAGTCAGTTGGCTGGTGAATATAGAAGTGCTACAGGATGCACCGGAACTCTAGAATACACGGCTCCAGAAGTCATAATAACTTCAGACAATATACAAGACTCAGGATTGCATTACAATGAATACACCTTTGCATCAGATATGTACTCTCTCGGTATGATTTGTTATTTTATTGTCTTTGGAAATTTACCATTTGACTCACAATTAGAAATTCCTGAAATGAAATTAAAAATTAAAGAGTTCAGGGTGAACAAAGAAGAAATGTTGGAGCTGTCTATTCGAAAACATTTAAGACCAATTGATCCACAAATTTTTGACTTAATCGAATCATTATTAGCTATTGATCCCATGAGAAGACCTAAAGCTGAATACGTAGAGAACATTTTGAACCGTATGCTAATGGAAGTAGAAGAAAATGGGGTTTATAGAAGTGAAAGAAGAAATAGTATAAGTGTTCTAAGCGATGAAGATTCAACAGATATGATACAAAGTGACTTAGATGTACAATTATCTGAAATGAATTCTGATAACGAGCTATTAATAACAGATTCTATCTCCATCGTGGATTCAAATGAAAAAGCAGTAGATTCTGTGATGGTTATATCAAAAAATAATGTTTTCTTTCAATTTTTTAAAGATCTTTTCAATTCTTCAAGACACACACTTGAATTAATGCCAATGGTACTTGTGCTCTTGAATCTATCACCAAGAGGATCCATTGCTAATTATATAGCACTATTTTTATTGGGTGTATCATTTAGATCTACAAAATCAATTACAAGAATAATTGCTTACGCATTATCCATATTAATAGTCATTATACTAATTCAACAGTATATTTAGTGTTTTCTTATTTTTATATTTATACCATTGGTTTTTATGAAAAACTATTTTTCTATATATACACTTATTTATCTTTCTCTATATACATTGATCACAATGCATTCATTCCATTGTACACCAGGGTCTATTATCTGAAACTTGATGATGGCATAGAGTTGGTTCTAGTTTTAGACCAATTAATGCTGCAATAAAAACACCTAACGAGTCTGCAATTGATACAGAGCCCAATGCAAACTCAGCCTCCTTTCCCTCTAAATCCTCCAAGATATTTAGAAATGTATTAACATACGAAGCTCCACCAAGTAAACCTTCGTATAATACTAATATCATTATTGGCCATGGCCTTTTAACAATGTAGTTCCATGATTGAAATATTGTAATTATAAAATTTATCCCTTGAAGTCCAGACAATGTGTACAAATGTCTTAATCGAAAAATATGAGCAGTTGATCTTGAGATGAAGACACCAACTTGGTACAATGTTCCATATATGACATATAGGTCTCTATATTTATGAAGTTCAAAAAAATGGTTCTCCTCTTGTTTCTCATCAATTGGAAACAATAATGTGGGTGAAACTGCTTGATTGATTAAATACTCAAACAAATACACAGTTGTCAACGGCAACATATAAGGCAAAATCAATTTTTTAATTTCCTGAAGTGTGTTCTCTATGTGTTCTCTTATATTTTGCAGGTTAGGAATTTCGTTGTTATCTAATTTGATGACACTAACTTCAGACATCAAGCCAATACGAGATTCCTCTGATTCATTTGATAACAGTGAAGCTGATAATGGATTGTAGTCATATGATTCTAATTTAAAATAAAGTAAAAACCCAAACGGTATAATCACAAATAGTAGTAGAGATATTCTAACAGGTACTTTTAAAATTGTAGTCAACAACATATATACAAAACTTCCAAATAAACCTGCGCCTCCAGTGCCAGAAGACCAACCATTTAATGAAACGGTGTTGTATATGTGGGTCATTTGTAAAAATGTTACTTCTCCAAACCCCGAAGAAATAGATGCTAATATAACACCAAATAAGCATACATAGATACTCTTACATGAAACAAGTATCATACCTAGAGAACTTAATATTATTAGCGAAATTATCCTATGGCCATATTTGATCCTGTGTATAAAAAAAGGGGAAATTAGTTTGATAAACAATGATGGTAGAATATCAGCTAATAAAACCAATGATTTGGGTGTGTCTGGACCGACAATGTCTACTGCAGCAGATAAAATTACAACATAGAGGACATTATTGATGAGACCAAATAACCAAAAATAGAGATAAAGCGAAGCATTGGTATTAGTTGTATCTATATTATTAACTTCCATTTGTAACTCTATTTATTAGAGGAGCGTATTAAAAGTAAAGGCAAGAGACACTAATTTACGCTCTTAAACATCTTTACTTCTTTATTGAAATCAAATTATCCTTTAATATTTTTTGACTGTATAAATGGTGTATCCCGCACTCATTTCACGTATTTGTTTTCTACAGTCAACAAACCTGTTTTAACCGGGCTTGAAATTGAGAACTCCGAAATTCAAAGTCTTTATCACTAACTTTCTTATACATCTAGACGTATGTATATACTTTAATTCTAATTATATAATTAAAGGTAGTCCTTCAATAAATTCAGACGTTCAGCTGCCTTTTCCAAATATGCATCATCTTTACAAACAGCAAACCTCAATAAATTTTCAGCCGCTTTTTCGTGTTCTTTGATGTAGAATTCTGTTGGTGGAATAGAAACGACACCTATTTCATTCATTAGCCAATAACAGAGACGAAAATCTTTACCTTTGTCTAATAACTCTTCAGGGTATTCGTAGTCATCACGGATTTTAACTTTAGAAAAATTCACCAATATGAAGTAGGTACCTTCTGGGGCGGTATATGGTAAACCTAAATCGTCAAATACTTTTGTAAATATCTTGTATTTTTGAATATATTCCTCTCTCATTTTTGGAAAATAGTCTATCTTTAAGGCATCTGTAATGGAGTTAGCTACTGCTTCTTGCAGTGGAGAAGGTGATGCAAAACAGATTCTTGTATGTGCTTTAGCTGCATATTGTAGTAAATCGGTATTTAATGAAACAACCCAACCAACTCTCCAGCCAGTGGCAGCAAAGGATTTACCTGCAGATCCTACAGTAAATGTCAATTGAGCAATTTCTGGTGATAATGTTGCAATTCTAGTAAATGAATCAGTGAAATACAAATGCTCATAAACTTCATCGGATATAATAATAATATTGTTCTTTACACAAATATTACCTAGTTTTGTCAACTCCTCACGGGTGAATACCTTACCGATTGGGTTGTGTGGGGTGTTAATAATGATAGCTTTTGTCTTTTCATTAATTGAATCATTTAATATATCCCAATCAATTTCCCATTCGGTACCTTGTGTTACCCTATCATCCAGTGCCTTTGGCGGGTTAATTGGAACATATACGACTTTACCACCACTCAATTCAATATTTGGGATATATTGATCAAAGAATGGTTCAAAGACTATAACTTCGTCACCTTGGTTTAATAAACCAACAAGCAAAGAAAAAATACCCTCGTTAGCACCGGTGTGGATTGTAATATTATCTGCTGTTAATTCAGTTCCATAAATTGGATTATAAAAGTCAATCAATGCATTGATTAAGGATACACGGCCTCTTGTTGGCGAGTATTGATTAACTAGAGGAATCTCCAAAGCCTTTTGAGCTTCCTTAATGGCAAAATCTGGTGGCGCATACGAGAAAAACCCTTGACCTAAATTAAGCATTTCACGGTTCTTGTTTCTATCATTTTTGGAGGCTACAGCAGCAGATTCATTAGTGAAGGACCACACATCCTTAGCTACATTCTGAGTGAAATACTTATTAGGGGTGATCTTAGGCTTCGAAATAGTATTATTAGCTAATGTCATTGTTGTCTTTAGAGTTCGAAAGAAGTTTTTAGGCATAAAAATACTTTTATTATTTTATCTTTTGTCCTAATGATTACTTTTCTCTAAGTAATTCGAGTTGTATTAAAATTCTTGCTTTATATAATCAAATAAAAAAGACAGGTACAATCAGAGTTCAATCAGCAATTGGTAATTGATGATAACAATAGCCTAGTTTCATTGCTTAATGGGAATATTTGATCTCTCGGCTTGTGAACATGTCTTTGCAGGGTCTACCGGTTGAAATTGTGATAGATTCGGTACACTTGCCCTATCTGATCAGGCTATTGAGATATTTGTCTGCAAAGTTGTGAATGTGGGCCTCTAATTTATGAATCGCCAAAATATGTGATTTACACAGTTTTTACTTATCTAATCAGGAATTGCACGTGACATCCTGTTTACTAACTGTTTGATTTTTGTTTCTAGAGGGTTAAACGGAAAATAATTGGTTAATCCAAAACATAAAATAAATATATAAATCCTTGAAGATGGACAGTGAAGAGTGTAAAGAACAAAATAATTTAAAATAATTACACCTTGGCTCATAAAAAATTAAATCAAAATACAAACAAAAGAGAGTCTATCTATACAAAAAATAGAGTGCAGTTTTCAGATTAAATTATATATAATTTTAATTATAATAATTAGTCAAATAATTAGAAATCTAGTCTGATATTTTTTTTAATTCGTTATTACATTCTTGAATTACCATAGCATCTTTTTCAAGCAATTTCCGAAGCACATCCCATTCATTTTCTGATTTATCCTTAAACTCTCTTGAACTATCTCCAATTTGACTTAACTCTTTCTTAACAAATGCGAATTCTTCTTGTAATGATTTTTGACTATAAACGAACTCATTAAATTTAATAATCTGGTTTCTAATTTCTTTAAACCAATCAATTTCCTTATCACTAATAACAGATTCTTTAAACTTGGGAGATTCGCTTACCTCAGAAAGTTTTTGTGATAGTTTATTAAATCTTTCCAACAATACACTTTGTTTTGCTAATGTTCCGTTCCATCTGCTCAATTGAGAATCATACTGATCCCCTAATAGCTCTTGTTTTTCAATAATATCACTGCTACATTTAAGCTGCTTAGTTAAATCATACTGCTGTTCCATTATTCTACCATGTAACATAACACCTAAACTTTGTCCTTGAAGAATATGTGAAACTAAATCTCTCGACAAGTCAGTAAGGATACTCAGTTGATCTTCATTAGATTCATTCGATAATTCAACTTGCCTGTCCTTAGGTGGAATAATAGTCTTGAATGGGTTTCTACAATTCTTTTTAAAATTTTCATTCAAATTTATAATTTCTGAAAGTGGTTGGGAAAAATTACCTGTGTAAACATTTGCAATTTTATCAGTATTTTTCTCTTTCTCACTTGCTTTATTAGGCTCAGTATTACCAAAATCAACGCATAAGCAATAGACTGAAATGTCATCTTTTGAAGGAAGAATAACACCCTCCTTACCACCATATCTCCAGATACCACATGAACCGAACTTCTCTTCCCTTTTACCTAAAAGAACAGGATCACTCTTACATTGGATGTTGATTAACGGGGTTAAATCTGAACTAGCAATACATTTTGACATAAGATTAGACCACGATCTTGTGTCGATATTGAAAACAGTAGTTCCCCCATTACCAGAAACTAAGAACTGACCTATTCCAATAAACGAATTCAATAGCTTAATGCCATTAGGTTTGATCATTGAACTTTGTTTCAATGTGGAGATCATTTCAACCATTACTAATGAATTATTAAAGACGTAGTTACTTGCGTCCCAAGACATGGATAACTCTAAATCTTTAAATAATATCATAATATTACCATCTTCATAAGTTACAACCAATAATTCATTATTTCCACCGATAGTTAGGGTACCAATTTCTGTTGCCGTAGTATCATATAAAGTTTCAGGATATGGTGCAATTGTAAAAGGCCCCTGTGGTTTAACAATTCTATGCTCGTATTCTATATTCAAGGTAGATTTTCCAGATTCCACATATCTAAGATGTAGTTTTGACACAAATTGAAGTTGCCTAATAATATTCTTCTTCGCATCTGATGGCGTATCAACAGTCAAAGAGTCATATAAGATCATAGACTTATGTACCAAAGTTTCCAATTCATTTTCTTTAAATGTTATGGCAGCTGGTAGACATGGATACAATGCATATACTTCACCACCGTCTGTTGAACTTAACATATATAGCGTTAGCCCATCTTCACTGAAAATAATATTCTGAATATCAGTGACTCTATTATCAAGACCCAACGCAGCATGGGGTGTGTTCAACAGAATCTCTCTTTCTGTTGATAAATCGAATAGACAGATTGTGCCATCATCAGAAAGTATAACCAAATTATCATTATTTGTAGCTTTTGGATGGAATAATATTTGCTTGATATTTTTTATGCTCTCTATTTTGTATAATTTTCCTTGAAATACATTCGACATTTTTGAGCTAATTTTATCATAACCCCATGGTATCTCAATTAGTCTAAATTCATTATCACATGAGACACATAAAAGATCTCCTGAATTGCTAATGATAGTATTTTTTATTTTACGTCCTTCATCAAAGGAGGAAATAGACATACTATTGTATGTCGTTTCTGACACGCGGCCCCATCGTAAGAGGTTATCATTCAGGTATACCATTTGAGTTCCTTCTTTAACAGTAAAGAAGAATATTCCCTCACATGAATCTGGATTACTTAACCGATTGAGTGGGTTTAACGCAGAAATTGTTGATGGCAGCTGCTTGAATATTGGTCTTGATTTGAGCTTTGCTCGAATATCTTCAAATTTTGACTTGTCCATGACTTATCTAGAATACTTAATCCAATTAAGATACTAATTCAAAGACGTGATTTTCTGTAGTATATCTACCTACTTAATGAATGATTTAAGTTAAATCGAAAGGCTTGAATATTTTTTATTTGCGCGAATCAGTTTCTTGAGTGAGAATGTCAACCATTTAACTTTTTAAACACTAAGAGTATTTTATAAATTTACCCGGATAATATTTCCTTATATATCGCAACTGTATCTAACATGAAAGCTTAATAATATATATATTAATTCAATGGCCTACTTATTATTACTGAATTTTGTCTTAATTTGTCACCGGCGTGTAAATCAGTGAAGAAAACGATAGTTCCTTCTTCTGTCTATATATTTGAATAAAAGACTTTCGTTAATATTTCTTGCAAGCGTATCTATAAATAATATACAAATAAATATTCTATATTGTACAAGCAAGAGCCAATACAGTTCCTTCTAGTACCCATCCTACTAGGAAATTCATAAGCAGGTTCCAACCAACGTAATAACAAAGTTTTGGACTAAAAACACTCCAAATAAACAAATGATATCTTAAGACAATACAGGCTGCCAACAAACAACAGCCAATAATGCTGTTAAATAATAGGATAGGTAACTTATACCTTACAAATGTTTCTAATCTGTTTGTTTTTCCAGAATATAATATCTCCCAAGGGAATACTGACCAATAAATTGCTGGAGCAAAATTTGCCAGTGACATTAAGCAGCCAATTACATAAATATTATAATTTTCAGAAATACCATGGTAGGCGTTAGATAGGTCAATAGTTGCAATTGAATTGGTACCACCAAATTGGAAAAACGTAAAATTTTGTAAGATGAGTGAAATTAGTGAGGTTAGGTAAACGTCAGATTCGTACTGTGTTCTTAGTATATTTGTTATACAATATTTCATTATTTCAAACAGTAAGAACTGTCCAATATTCGATGATGAGGATAGGAAAATCAATAAGATAGTAAGATATTTTGAAATATCTTTCCACAAAGTAGACGATTCTTGAAATTTCATTAGTACAGCACAAATTTTAATACAAACCAAGACAACAAAACATTGGAAGAAACAATTTGCCATTGGAATTAATGATTGTTCAAAGACATTGTCGTTGTTACCAGAAACGAATAAAACACAAAATTTAACTGTCTGTTGTTCTAAAAACAGGGGAACTCTCTCTTTGTTAACAACAACCCAAGCAAGTTTGTACGTCATCGCAATCATACCCAATGTAAATGTGGTAATAAAAGACCACGGATCATCAAAGCCACCAGGAAGAGCTACAAAAAAGATTGTCAATATATTTAGAGTCCATTGAATGACACCATGGTGTTTTAATAAATTAGATATGACATAGGTGTATACAGTTTTTTGTCCGGTATTATTCCAACCACGTATTAGTCGGACACAACTGAATAGAACAAAATAAGTCCAAAACTTCCCATTCCCATTCATATAAGAAAATAGACAACTTAAAGAGATACAAGCTGTTATGATCCACCACCATAATTGATGTTCTTCTTCAACAAAACTACTTCCAAAATAAGAAAATCCTAGAACTAATGATATTCCTATGGTAAGAAATAATGGTGAATCTAACTTCATCACACTAATGGAAAATAAGGTTGTTAGTATTGTTACTACCAGAAGTGTAATATAACCAATTCCTATATTCTTATAATTATAGTCAGTAGCATTACGAACTAATCCGTCTTGAATATCCTTCATCTTTGCTTGAATTTCTTGTCTATCAATTTTGTTGGCATCCAAACCAATACTATCGTCATTAAGCTTACTTAGATTTAGTAGCTGTTTATAATTCTCCAATATTTTTGTATTCGTAACAGTACTATCCAGTAGATCCAAGAATTCCGGAATCAATAACCCCACATTATTTTTTGGGATTGGAACATTGAAAAGGGCAGAAAATGTCGGAACTAGATCCATCTGTTGTACCTGTGTCAAATATTGAAATGTTGAAGGATCGTCTAAGGTAATTGGTAATTTAACATTCTTTTGATTGATTGGAACATCATAGTCTAATAATTTTTTGGATAAGAAAACCAAACCCGCAGATGTTTCACCGGCTGAGGATCCACCATGATTACCTACATCATTCATACCGTGATCACCCATAACGACTACTAATGTATTATCATCTACTCCATTATAAATAGTTTCAATAACCTGATCCATTTCTATTTGTTTTGCTGGCATAAAATTTGAATTAGCCCCACCCTTATGTCCAATATGATCTAAACCTAAGTAATGTAAAATCAAGACATCCCATTTATCAGTTTCGCGTAATTGCTTTGGTATATGTCTAGTGACATTCAAATCTACTTGCTCGAAGTCACTAACAAAGAATGAGTTTGTGCCTTCAAACTCGTCAAATGTTTCATGTGGGAATAGTTTCAACCATGTGTCATCACCAAAGAATCTCATCTTATAACCATTTTTATAGAATTGCCTTGGCCAAGAATCTTGATCTTTTATATTTGAAGATGTATCGTCTTCTGCTACATTTAGAATTGCGTCGAGGAAATTTGGTGTGGAGCCTGTTGTAATACCTTTCAGTCTTGGTAGAGTAACCGTTGGAGGGTTTGAATATGCCGTGAATCCCCATGCTTCACCTGAGTTTAGTTTTGAATGTACGAATTGAAACTTTGATGAAGATTCTTCGAAGATGAAATCACTTCGTAGAGCATCAATTACAATGAGCACTAGCTTTTTAAATGGAGGTTTAGTATTTAACTGTAAATCTGGATTTACTTGGAAGGTAGCCTCACCTTGAAGAACATTCTTTTGAGGGAAGAAACCTGTACAAAAAATAAATACAGCAACTAGCTGCAATGTTAATAACAAACCAAGTCCTTTAAACATCCCAATTTACAGAATGTACAGTTATGGTTATTGTTTATTTTACTTTTTTAATTACCTATGTATTATATATATTGTTTATATTCTCCTATAATTGCTTTGCTAATATGATTTTTTTCCTGTTAAACATTTCGTGGATCAAAAAAACAAACAAACCCAAACAGTATAAGAAAATGCAACAGATTTCTTTGATAACTGGAGGAAATTTGGCATTAATGTTCCTGTTTATGCTATTTAAAGTAAAATAACAATTGAGAGAGCTTACTTCACTTCTATTTATAACAATAAAAGAATACTTATACGTGTACACTCTTCCGTTTAAACAATTGAACCTCAAGAAAATGAAATAATCTGTTACTCATCTTAGCACTTTTAAGTTACTAATGTTATAAATTTTTTTAAACAGGAATCAAATAACAGATGACAGATGTAATATAGTAGATTGGAGTGACTAAAGGAGGACTAGAGTTATTATATTATACTAACTATTTTAGTTCAGTATATACATTCATTAGTGTTTGAAAGTAAGATATCTTGTTAATAATATTATCAGTAGAGTGTACAAATCTAACTTTTGGTTATGCGATCATTTACAAGGCTTAATTATGAACCAATTAGAATTAATTTCCTAAATTTATTTTGTATATCTTCACCAGGGTTGACTATGGATTTGTTACTTCCTAGTCATTCCTCGATTGAATCCTAGTGTTCTTTTATTGAATATATCAGTTACCTGCTGGTTGATGTCATAAAGGGACGCTCTACAAGATGCAATCAAACAAGTTGATTGCACAACAATTAGTTATGCAATATTTAGCTTATTTTAATCAAAAGAGACGTTTCTATTAATTAGCAAGTTTCCATTATTCACTTGCAGATTAAGAATGAGGATTTTAGTAATACACTGATGAATTGGTTTTCACCTGAGGAGTGACTTCCAAGAGAATTTAATCAAGGCTGTTATGAATGTCGTATGATAATGACGAATATAACAACCCAGACATATCACAGAATAGTAAAATAAATAAATAAATTAATTAAGAATCAATATCAATCAGATTATATACTTGAAGTATTGGTCTGTTTATACGTCTCTGGGAAGTGAAGTAATAGGTGAAAATTTTTCACATCGTCGATAAGTTATACTATTCTCGTTGACCATCATCTGTGACCATTATAAGTTAATTGTTTGTAGTCAAACATTGATTTCCTTATATGAACACTCGTGTCGTTCATAACTTTCTATATGCTATTATTTTATTTTCGTGTTTCGTGTTCAATCGCGTTCGTAGTTGTTAGTAACCTTCGTATTAAACTTGATATCCTATAAACTACCCATATTATATTCATAGTACCATATAATCTCCGTTTCAGCATACTT